>JAVTVY010055200.1:0-30742 GCA_036873755.1 Hanleya hanleyi
ACGGCTGTGTTTAATCATATCGCAATCATTTTGCAATACAGAAAAGTCAACCAATTGTCCAGAACAAAATTTCTGACATGGAGAACCACGCCAAATTGTATGCTGGTCTTGAAAAGCAGAATCATCCTTTCAGAGAGCCTGTGAGCAGATCGTCTTTCTCAACAAACGGCTAGAAGAGTTACAGCAGCGTTACGACAAGGCAAATAGAGAAGGCCGTAAATCATTCCGTTACAACCTCCGCCTACAAATAGCAGCTGGGGAAGGCCTCCGGAATACGTTCTATGAATACGCCTGCAACAAAGCTGACCTGGGGACAAGTCTTCGGTGTACGCTGTATGGACCATAGTGAGGTGTCTTAGGGCCATATTTTGGGAAGATCGTGACACGCTGGACCAAAGCACCAAACTTGGCACACCCATCACTTGAGACATATAGAACAATATCAGAAGGGGTGCCCGTTGCTCTGGGTTCTGTGATGCCCTCTGGTCCCCAAAAGGGCATCTGAGGGGCAATATTGCTATTCAAAGAATAGTTAGCCTCCCAACAGCTTCGTTATTTTTATTATCCTTAAGGCTGGGAAGCTGAAACTTGCCACACCGTATCACTGGTTCAATTACAAGCGTCTAGTCCGTCATTCATCATCCAGCCGTCGTCCATTAGAGAATATCCGCGTCCATAATCCAAAGACCTATTCCATTTTCCATATAACAGTATTAGCACCAAATTCAAAAAGACAATCATAGTATACATAAACATAGGCTTGTTTCCTGCAAGAGAGAAGCGGTCAACAGTTTTCAATGATGCTGGCAAGACATCATGATGTTCCAAAAATATCAAATCCGTATCGCTGATCAGTATTCTTAATCCGTAATATTCGTTTTAGAGTCGTTATCCAAAAAAGATGTATCTCAGTCACGCTTTGATTGTGACTGTTCATTTGAGCACCATGAGGATATTGAAGTACATGTGTTGTTACGGCCCCTAGCCCCGGGGTAAGCGGAATTAGACACAAGTTACGAAACGTAGCGCCATAGATCTTGCACGCTACGTTCGTACTTTGCTATCAGCATGCTATATGTATCGGCAAATTTGAGAAACTTTGAGTGGAGGCGCTTGGTGGAATAGCCCTGTTTTATAAGTTTCTGCAACAATGTTTTGTGACGTTGATCAAAATCATCACATTTAACACAGGATCTAGCAAATGCTACTAAGCGAGATATGTATACGCCATATGCAGGTCCCATTGGAATATTACTATCCAGATAGGGATAGTTTACGATGTCGAAGTTGTAATCATCTCTTTTGTCATAAATTCGACGAGAGAAAATGTCACAAAATCCAAGATGGCAGCCATGATGACAACATTTTCCAAGAATAAGCCATTTTCCTGACGATTTTTCGGTCATATTTTTCGATTTTTTTTTATTTATGCAATTTCTCCGCAAAAACTGCATGATAAATTAGTAAATATTAATGTGATGTGAAATAATATAGTTTTGTCCACTTTTCATCGAGGAAAAGCAGAAATTTTGCAGAAATATGACAAAAAACTCAATTTTCTGGTACCCCACGTGGCCGCCATCTTGAATTTACCCATGATCCTCTGCTCAGGGGGTCATGTAAATAGGCTCAAAAGGACCCCAGTATGATAAACGATAAAGTCCCGGAGTTTCAGTTCTCCAGTTTTTGTTGTTCCGGAGATAGGGCAGAATATTTGGTGGGGGGGGGGGGGGCAGGCCAGGTAGGCTTAATATTGAAGGAATACGAGGAAAACAGAACTTTCCAGTTACAATTTCCTAATGATGCTCTGCTCCGAGTATTATGCTACAGGCTCAAAATAACTTCAATATCATAAGCTATAACTGCGCTAAGTTACAGCTCTCAACGTTTATTCATTTTGGATCACCAGGGACAAATTATCTTAGAACGACGTGGGGTGGCTGAAACCACCTAAACCAATTAGGTTTACATAATCGCCTGTGTAAAAGGAAACAATCTCTATTTTCATGTAAAACTTGAGGATTCAGCTTTCCATCTACTAAAATGGGGGAAAAAGCTGGACATGCTCAAGGCTAAAACTACATCTAATATATTCCACTGGGTGCCATTACATATATATGTGCTTGGTTCAGCACCCGTGCATTACTCTAATTATATGCCGGTTATGCATGTACACTGTAAGAAAAATGATACTGAAAGGGGAGGATCCTGTGTTCAATTGTTATTGGTGGATTCAGATCCAGCTCCCCCTCTCCCCCCCCTTTCCCAATGAACTTTTCTTTGGGGCTCGCAATTTTTTAAAGCTAGCACTTTGTGCCTTTATAACAAATCAAATTTGCGGCTTTTTATTCTCGGAAGAACGCATCATGGGTAAATTCAGATTTGACGAAACGGTAGTGCACCTTGAAAATTTTGTTTTTGGAGTATTTTTTTCAAAATTGATGTATTATTCTACGTAAAACTACCCAATAATATCTTATATCACACCAGACGATTAATTACTAACTCGCAAGGTAATTTAGACAAAGAAAATTGCACAAGTAAAAAGTTTGAAAAATCGATCCGAAAATCAGACAAAATGACATATTTTTATAATATGAGGTCATCGTGACATCATCATAGAGATCATCTTGAATTTTGTTACATTTTCTGGTAGCACTGGAATCCTAGATATAGTGTGGCAAGTTTTAGCTTCCTAGCCTCAAGGATAATGAAAATAATGAAGATTTTGGTAAGCTATCTATTTTTTAATTGGTAATATTTCCCCTTAACCCTACCTGGCCTGGAGGGGGGACATTATGCCCCCCCCCTATCTCCGGAACGACAAAAAACAGAGAGCCGAAACCCCGTGACTTTATAGTTTATCATATTTTGGTCATTTTGAGCCCATTTGCATAACCCCCCAGCAGAGGATCATTGGTAAATTCAAGATGGCGGCCACGTGGGGTACCAGGAAATTGATGTTTTTTGTCATATTCCTTTAAAATTTCTGCTTTTCCGCGATGAAAAGTGGGCGAAAACTATTTTATTTCACATCACATTAATATTTACTAATTTATCATGCAGTTTTTGCGGAGAAATTGCATAAATAAAAAATTCGGAAAATCTGACCGAAAAACCTACCAAAAATGCGGTTTTTGAAAAATGACGTCACTGTGACGTCATCAGAGAGGCCATCTTGGATTTTTTTTTACATTTTCTGGTAGAGCTTGACCCAGGGGTATAGCGTGGTAAGTTTCAGCCTCCAAGCTCAAGGGATAAGAGAATGCCCCCAGGCCACGACAGGTCCCAAAAAACCCAGGCCAGATAGGCTTAAATGCCCTTTTGGGGGCCAGAGGGCGTCACATGATCCAAAGTGATGGGCACCCCTTCTGATATTGTTCTGCATGCCTCAAGTAATGGATGTGCCAAGTTTGGTGCTTTGGTCCAGTGTGTCACGATCTTTTTGCTAAGCCACCTCACTACCAGAAGCTGTGGATGACATGCTTGAGGAGATGGAAATGGACGAGGAAAATGTCTGATCATTGAAATCTAATGATTTTGAAAGAAAACAAAAGGCTCTTTTCAGAGCCACTCACTTTCTCCCGAAAGAGGACTTCAAACTAAGCACACAATTAATATATAGCATTTATACATAAATTGCCCATGCCGAACGGCTTCCTGTTATCGTTATACATTATTTTAATCTACCACACTCACTCATTCATTCACGGAAAGAGGAAAGAAATAAAGCTTGAGCAGTTATCAAAACAACCATGGAAACCGAGATAAACGATAGTGGTAATAATTCTACGTCATTTAGACTTAATGCACATGCAAGACAGATATCGCAAATCTTCCAAATTCTACGTAACTTTCAGAGCGATTTGTGTATGGAAGATGGAGTCACGGAGCGCAAAGTTTGAGACAGTCTTGATTGGGTGTTTTTTTCTTTTGAGATAGATCGGGCCAATAGTTTTATTTGTCGTGCATTTAATAAATATGAAATGACTTGCTGGGTAATTCTGTAATAACTTATTATATTCGATTTTTTATGCGGAACTGCACAGACCGGTAGAGTCATATATAAATTGTAGCCACCGCAAGTTCGCGGTTTATGCGCAACTGCACAGACCGGAAGCCCATATAAATGTATCTACCGCAAGTTCTCCTTTCGGAGACGGTGAAGCAAATTGCGCAATTGTGCTTGAAAACGTGTGCTTCGGATGCAGGCATATTGTAGTCTTTTACAAACCGAAAGCGTATTTGTGCTTATTACAGAAAATTCGTAGTTTCGGTCGTGTTGTTATAGAGTATCCGCACATATAGTGCGAAATGATGCAAAAAAGCGAGAAATTGTAGCAAAGAACATAGTATCCATACGATTTCTCATAATAATATGTCAGGGCGATTTGCCACAGTATAAACCAACCTAACAAAGTGCCATTTGATAGAATTGTAAATGATTTGTTGAATGATTCTCCTCTGTCACTCACAATAATCAGATCGTGATTAGCCCTTTGTCTCATGATCACAAGTTAATGATTACAATCATCTCGTCATTATGTGCAGGGGTTAAGGCGTATATTGTCTCAATGCTGTCCGAACATAAGCTAGGCATATACTTGTCACACTGTTGAGGTTTCCGACTCATCAGTTTTGAAAAAAGTCGTGTCAGCAGTCACTCATCTGGCACAAGTCAGTTTTGATTCCAGGCTATATAAACCGTGACGGCCGTGTTTAATCATATCGCAATCATTTTGCAATACAGAAAAGTCAACCAATTGTCCAGAACAAAATTCCTGACATGGAGAACCACGCCAAATTGTATGCTGGTCTTGAAAAAACAGAATCATCCTTTCAGAGAGCCTGTGAGCAGATCGTCTTTCTCAACAAACGGCTAGAAGAGTTACAGCAGCGTGACGACAAGGCAAATAGAGAGGGCCGTAAATCATTCCGTTACAACCTCCGCCTACAAATAGCAGCTGGGGAAGGCCTCCGGAATACGTTCTATGAATACGCCTGCAACAAAGCTGACCTGGTGACAAGTCTTCGGTGTACGCTGTATGGACCAGAAGCTGTGGATGACATGCTTGAGGAGATGGAAATGGACGAGGAAAATGTCTGATCATTGAAATCTTATGATTTTGAAAGAAAACAAAAGGCTCTTTTCAGAGCCACTCACTTTCTCCCGAAAGAGGACATCAAACTAAGCACACAATTAATATATAGCATTTATACATAAATTGCCCATGCCGAACGGCTTCCCGTTCTCGTTGTACATTATTTTAATCAACCACACTCACTCATTCATTCACGGGAAGAGGAAAGAAATAAAGCTTGAGCAGTTATCAAAACAACCATGGAAACCGAGATAAACGATAGTGGTAATAATTCTTCGTCATTTAGACTTAATGCACATGCAAGACAGATATCGCAAATCTTCCAAATTCTACGTAACTTTCAGAGCGATTTGTGTATGGAAGATGGAGTCACGGAGCGCAAAGTTTGAGACAGTCTTGATTGGGTGATTATCCGGTCAATAGTTTTATTTGTCGTGCATTTAATAAATATGAAATAACTTGCTGGGTAATTATGTAATAACTTATCATATTCGATTTTTTATGCGGAACTGCACAGACCGGTAGAGTCATATATAAATTGTAGCCACCGCAAGTTCGCGGTCTATGCGCAACTGCACAGACCGGAAGCCCATATAAATGTATCTACCGCAAGTTCTCTTTTCGGAGACGGGGAAGCAAATTGCGCAATTATACTTGAAAACGTGTGCTTCGGATGCAGGCATATTGTAGTCTTTTACAAACCGAAAGCTTATTTGTGCTTATTGCAGAAAATTCGTAGTTTCGGTCGTGTTGTTATAGAGTATCCGCACACATAGTGCGAAATGATGCAAAAAAGCGAGAAATTGTAGCAAAGAACATCGCATCCATACGATTTTTCAAAATAATATGTCAGGGCGATTTGCCACAGTATAAACCAACCTAATAAAGTGCCACTTGATAGAATTGTAAATTATTTGTTTAATGATTCTCCTCTGTCACTCACAATAATCAGATCGTGATAGCCCTTTGTCTCATGATCACAAGTTAATGATTACAATCATCTCGTCATTATGTGCAGGGATTAAGGCGTATACTGTCTCAATGCTGCCGAACATAAGCTAGGCATATACTTGTCACACTGTTGAGGTTTCCGACTCATCAGTTTTGGAAAAAGTCGTGTCAGCAGTAACTCATCTGCCACAAGTCAGTTTTGATTCCAAAAACTAAGCACGCAATTAATATATAGCATTTATACATAAATTGCTCATGCCGAACGGCTTCCCGTTCTCGTTATACATTATTTTAATCTACCACACTCACTCATTCATTCACGGAAAGAGGAAAGAAATAAAGCTTGAGCAGTTATCAAAACAACCATGGAAACCGAGATAAACGATAGTGGTAATAATTCTACGTCATATAGACTTAATGCACATGCAAGACAGATATCGCAAATCTTCCAAATTCTACGTAACTTTCAGAGCGATTTGTGTATGGAAGATGGAGTCACGGAGCGCAAAGATTGAGACAGTCTTGATTGGGTGATATTTTCTTTTGAGATAGATCGGGCCAATAGTTTCATTTGTCGTGCATTTAATCAATGTGAAATAACTTGCTGGGTAATTATGTAATAACTTATCATATTCGATTTTTTTATGCGGAACTGCACGGACCGGTAGAGTCATATATAAATTGTAGCCACCGCAAGTTCGCGGTTTATGCGCAACTGCACAGACCGGAAGCCCATATAAATGTATCTACCGCAAGTTCTCTTTTCGGAGACAGGGAAGCAAATTGCGCGATTATACTTGAAAACGTGTGCTTCGGATGCAGGCGTATTGTAGTCTTTTACAAACCGAAAGCGTATTTGTGCTTATTACAGAAAATTCATAGTTTCGGTCGTGTTGTTATAGAGTATCCGCACATATAGTGCGAAATGATGCAAAAAAGCGAGAAATTGTAGCAAAGAACATAGCATCCATACGATTTCTCAAAATAATATATCAGGGCGACTTGCCACAGTATAAACCAACCTAATAAAGTGCCATTTGATAGAATTGTAAATTATTTGTTTAATGATTCTCCTCTGTCACTCACAATAATCAGATCATGATTAGCCCTTTGTCTCATGATCACAAATTAATGATTACAATCATCTCGTCATTATGTGCAGGGGTTAAGGCGTATACTGTCTCAATGCTGTCCGAACATAAGCTAGGCATATACTTGTCACACTGTTGAGGTTTCCGACTCATCAGTTTTGAAAAAAGTCGTGTCAGCAGTCACTCATCTGCCACAAGTCAGTTTTGATTCCAAAAACTAAGCACGCAATTAATATATAGCATTTATACATAAATTGCCCATGCCGAACGGCTTCCCGTTCTCGTTATACGTTATTTTAATCTACCACACTCACTCATTCATTCACGGAAAGAGGAAAGAAATAAAGCTTGAGCAGTTATCAAAACAACCATGGAAACCGAGATAAACGCTAGTGGTAATAATTCTACGTCATATAGACTTAATGCACATGCAAGACAGATATCGCAAATCTTCCAAATTCTACGTAACTTTCAGAACGATTTGTCTATGGAAGATGGAGTCACGGAGCGCAAAGTTTGAGACAGTCTTGATTGGGTGATATTTTCTTTTGAGATAGATCGGGCCAATAGTTTTATTTGTCGTGCATTTAATAAATATGAAATGACTTGCTGGGTAATTCTGTAATAACTTATTATATTCGATTTTTTATGCGGAACTGCACAGACCGGTAGAGTCATATATAAATTGTAGCCACCGCAAGTTCGCGGTTTATGCGCAACTGCACAGACCGGAAGCCCATATAAATGTATCTACCGCAAGTTCTCCTTTCGGAGACGGTGAAGCAAATTGCGCAATTGTGCTTGAAAACGTGTGCTTCGGATGCAGGCATATTGTAGTCTTTTACAAACCGAAAGCGTATTTGTGCTTATTACAGAAAATTCGTAGTTTCGGTCGTGTTGTTATAGAGTATCCGCACATATAGTGCGAAATGATGCAAAAAAGCGAGAAATTGTAGCAAAGAACATAGTATCCATACGATTTCTCATAATAATATGTCAGGGCGATTTGCCACAGTATAAACCAACCTAACAAAGTGCCATTTGATAGAATTGTAAATGATTTGTTGAATGATTCTCCTCTGTCACTCACAATAATCAGATCGTGATTAGCCCTTTGTCTCATGATCACAAGTTAATGATTACAATCATCTCGTCATTATGTGCAGGGGTTAAGGCGTATACTGTCTCAATGCTGTCCGAACATAAGCTAGGCATATACTTGTCACACTGTTGAGGTTTCCGACTCATCAGTTTTGAAAAAAGTCGTGTCAGCAGTCACTCATCTGGCACAAGTCAGTTTTGATTCCAGGCTATATAAACCGTGACGGCCGTGTTTAATCATATCGCAATCATTTTGCAATACAGAAAAGTCAACCAATTGTCCAGAACAAAATTCCTGACATGGAGAACCACGCCAAATTGTATGCTGGTCTTGAAAAACAGAATCATCCTTTCAGAGAGCCTGTGAGCAGATCGTCTTTCTCAACAAACGGCTAGAAGAGTTACAGCAGCGTGACGACAAGGCAAATAGAGAGGGCCGTAAATCATTCCGTTACAACCTCCGCCTACAAATAGCAGCTGGGGAAGGCCTCCGGAATACGTTCTATGAATACGCCTGCAACAAAGCTGACCTGGTGACAAGTCTTCGGTGTACGCTGTATGGACCAGAAGCTGTGGATGACATGCTTGAGGAGATGGAAATGGACGAGGAAATGTCTGATCATTGAAATCTTATGATTTTGAAAGAAAACAAAAGGCTCTTTTCAGAGCCACTCACTTTCTCCCGAAAGAGGACATCAAACTAAGCACACAATTAATATATAGCATTTATACATAAATTGCCCATGCCGAACGGCTTCCCGTTCTCGTTGTACATTATTTTAATCTACCACACTCACTCATTCATTCACGGAAAGAGGAAAGAAATAAAGCTTGAGCAGTTATCAAAACAACCATGGAAACCGAGATAAACGATAGTGGTAATAATTCTACGTCATATAGACTTAATGCACATGCAAGATAGATATCGCAAATCTTCCAAATTCTACGTAACTTTCAGAGCGATTTGTGTATGGAAGATGGAGTCACGGAGCGCAAAGTTTGAGACAGTCTTGATTGGGTGATATTTTCTTTTGAGATAGATCGGGCCAATAGTTTTATTTGTCGTGCATTTAATAAATATGAAATAACTTGCTGGGTAATTATGTAATAACTTATCATATTCGACTTTTTATGCGGAACTGCACAGACCGGTAGAGTCATATATAAATTGTAGCCACCGCAAGTTCGCGGTTTATGCGCAACTGCACAGACCGGAAGCCCATACAAATGTATCTACCGCAAGTTCTCTTTTCGGAGACGGTGAAGCAAATTGCGCAATTATACTTGAAAACGTGTGCTTCGGATGCAGGCATATTGTAGTCTTTTACAAACCGAAAGCTTATTTGTGCTTATTACAGAAAATTCATAGTTTCGGTCGTGTTGTTATAGAGTATCCGCACACATAATGCGAAATGATGCAAAAAAGCGGGAAATTGTAGCAAAGAACATCGCATCCATACGATTTCTCAAAATAATATGTCAGGGCGATTTGCCACAGTATAAACCAACCTAATAAAGTGCCATTTGATAGAATTGTAAATTATTTGTTTAATGATTCTCCTCTGTCACTCACAATAATCAGATCGTGATTAGCTCTTTGTCTCATGATCACAAGTTAATGATTACAATCATCTCGTCATTATGTGCAGGGGTTAAGGCGTATACTGTCTCAATGCTGTCCGAACATAAGCTAGGCATATACTTGTCACACTGTTGAGGTTTCCGACTCATCAGTTTTGAAAAACGTCGTGTCAGCAGTCACTCATCTGCCACAAGTCAGTTTTGATTCCAGGCTATATAAACCGTGACGGCCGTGTTTAATCATATCGCAATCATTTTGCAATACAGAAAAGTCAACCAATTGTCCAGAACAAAATTCCTGACATGGAGAACCACGCCAAATTGTATGCTGGTCTTGAAAAAGCAGAATCATCCTTTCAGAGAGCCTGTGAGCAGATCGTCTTTCTCAACAAACGGCTAGAAGAGTTACAGCAGCGTTACGACAAGGCAAATAGAGAGGGCCGTAAATCATTCCGTTACAACCTCCGCCTACAAATAGCAGCTGGGGAAGGCCTCCGGAATACGTTCTATGAATACGCCAGCAACAAAGCTGACCTGGTGACAAGTCTTCGGTGTACGCTGTATGGACCAGAAGCTGTGGATGACATGCTTGAGGAGATGGAAATGGACGAGGAAAATGTCTGATCATTGAAATCTTATGATTTTGAAAGAAAACAAAAGGCTCTTTTCAGAGCCACTCACTTTCTCCCGAAAGAGGACTTCAAACTAAGCACACAATTAATATATAGCATTTATACATAAATTGCCCATGCCGAACGGCTTCCCGTTCTCGTTATACATTATTTTAATCTACCACACTCACTCATTCATTCACGGAAAGAGGAAAGAAATAAAGCTTCAGCAGTTATCAAAACAATCATGGAAACCGAGATAAACGATAGTGGTAATAATTCTACGTCATATAGACTTAATGCACATGCAAGACAGATATCGCAAATCTTCCAAATTCTACGTAACTTTCAGAGCGATTTGCGTATGGAAGATGGAGTCATGGAGCGCAAAGTTTGAGACAGTCTTGATTGGGTGATATTTTCTTTTGAGATAGATCGGGCCAATAGTTTTATTTGTCGTGCATTTAATAAATGTGAAATAACTTGCTGGGTAATTATGTAATAACTTATCATATTCGATTTTTTATGCGGAACTGCACAGACCGGTAGAGTCATATATAAATTGTAGCCACCGCAAGTTCGCGGTTTATGCGCAACTGCACAGACCGGAAGCCCATATAAATGTATCTACCGCAAGTTCTCTTTTCGGAGACGGTGAAGCAAATTGCGCAATTATACTTGAAAACGTGTGCTTCGGATGCAGCCATATTGTAGTCTTTTACAAACCGAAAGCGTATTTGTGCTTATTACAGAAAATTCGTAGTTTCGGTCGTGTTGTTATAGAGTATCCGCACATATAGTGCGAAATGATGCAAAAAAGCGCGAAATTGTAGCAAAGAACATAGCATCCATACGATTTCTCAAAATAATATGTCAGGGCGATTTGCCACAGTATAAACCAACCTAATAAAGTGCCATTTGATAGAATTGTAAATTATTTGTTGAATGATTCTCCTCTGTCACTCACAATAATCAGATCGTGATTAGCCCTTTGTCTCATGATCACAAGTTAATGATTACAATCATCTCGTCATTATGTGCAGGGGTTAAGCCGTATACTGTCTCAATGCTGTCCGAACTTTAGCTAGGCATATACTTGTCACACTGTTGAGGTTTCCGAGTCATCAGTTTTGAAAAAAAGTCGTGTCCGCAGTCACTCATCTGTCACAAGTCAGTTTTGATTCCAGGCTATATAAACCGCGACGGCCGTGTTTAATCATATCGCAATCATTTTGCAATACAGAAAAGTCAACCAATTGTCCAGAACAAAATTCCTGACATGGAGAACCACGCCAAATTGTATGCTGGTCTTGAAAAAGCAGAATCATCCTTTCAGAGAGCCTGTGAGCAGATCGCCTTTCTCAACAAACGGCTAGAAGAGTTACAGCAGCGTTACGACAAGGCAAATCGAGAGGGCCGTAAATCATTCCGTTACAACCTCCGCCTACAAATAGCAGCTGCGGAAGGCCTCCGGAATACGTTCTATGAAAACGCCTGCAACAAAGCTGACCTGGTGACAAGTCTTCGGTGTACGCTGTATGGACCAGAAGCTGTGGATGACATGCTTGAGGAGATGGAAATGGACGAGGAAAATGTCTGATCATTGAAATCTTATGATTTTGAAAGAAAACAAAAGGCTCTTTTCAGAGCCACTCACTTTCTCCCGAAATTGGACTTCAAACTAAGCACACAATTAATATATAGCATTTATACATAATTAAATTGCCCATGCCGAACGGCTTCCCGTTCTCGTTATACATTATTTTAATCTACCACACTCACTCATTCATTCACGGAAAGAGGAAAGAAATAAAGCTTGAGCAGTTATCAAAACAACCATGGAAACCGAGATAAACGATAGTGGTAATAATTCTACGTCATATAGACTTAATGCACATGCAAGACAGATATCGCAAATCTTCCAAATTCTACGTAACTTTCAGAGCGATTTGCGTATGGAAGATGGAGTCATGGAGCGCAAAGTTTGAGACAGTCTTGATTGGGTGATATTTTCTTTTGAGATAGATCGGGCCAATAGTTTTATTTGTCGTGCATTTAATAAATATGAATATAATAACTTATCATATTCGATTTTTTATGCGGAACTGCACAGACCGGTAGAGTCATATATAAATTGTAGCCACCGCAAGTTCGCGGTTTATGCGCAACTGCACAGACCGGAAACCCATATAAATGTATCTACCGCAAGTTCTCTTTTCGGAGACGGTGAAGCAAATTGCGCAATTATACTTGAAAACGTGTGCTTCGGATGCAGGCATATTGTAGTCTTTTACAAACCGAAGGCTTATTTGTGCCTATTACAGAAAATTCGTAGTTTCGGTCGTGTTGTTATAGAGTATCCGCACATATAGTGCGAAATGATGCAAAAAAGCGGGAAATTGTAGCAAAGAACATCGCATCCATACGATTTCTCAAAATAATATGTCAGGGCGATTTGCCACAGTATAAACCAACCTACTAAAGTGCCATTTGATAGAATTGTAAATTATTTGTTTAATGATTGTCCTCTGTCACTCACAATAATCAGATCGTGATTAGCCCTTTGTCTCATGATCACAAGTTAATGATTACAATCATCTCGTCATTATGTGCAGGGGTTAAGGCGTATACTGTCTCAATGCTGTCCGAACCTAAGCTAGGCATATACTTGTCACACTGTTGAGATTTCCGACTCATCTGTTTTGAAAAAAGTCGTGTCAGCAGTCACTCATCTGGCACAAGTCAGTTTTGATTCCAGGCTATATAAACCGTGACGGCCGTGTTTAATCATATCGCAATCATTTTGCAATACAGAAAAGTCAACCAATTGTCCAGAACAAAATTCCTGACATGGAGAACCACGCCAAATTGTATGCTGGTCTTGAAAAAGCAGAATCATCCTTTCAGAGAGCCTGTGAGCAGATCGTCTTTCTCAACAAACGGCTAGAAGAGTTACAGCAGCGTTACGACAAGGCAAATAGAGAGGGCCGTAAATCATTCCGTTACAACCTCCGCCTACAAATAGCAGCTGGGGAAGGCCTCCGGAATACGTTCTATGAATACGCCTGCAACAAAGCTGGCCTGGCGACAAGTCTTCGGTGTACGCTGTATGGACCAGAAGCTGTGGATGACATGCTTTAGGAGATGGAAATGGACGAGGAAAATGTCTGATCATTGAAATCTTATGATTTTGAAAGAAAACAAAAGGCTCTTTTCAGAGCCACTCACTTTCTCCCGAAAGAGGACTTCAAACTAAGCACACAATTAATATATAGCATTTATACATAAATTGCACATGCCTAACGGCTTCCCGTTCTCGTTATACATTATTTTAATCTACCACACTCACTCATTCATTCACGGGAAGAGGAAATAAATAAAGCTTGAGCAGTTATCAAAACAACCATGGAAACCGAGATAAACGATAGTGGTAATAATTCTTCGTCATTTAGACTTAATGCACATGCAAGACAGATATCGCAAATCTTCCAAATTCTACGTAACTTTCAGAGCGATTTGTGTATGGAAGATGGAGTCACGGAGCGCAAAGTTTGAGACAGTCTTGATTGGGTGATATTTTCTTTTGAGATAGATCGGGCCAATAGTTTTATTTGTCGTGCATTTAATCAATATGAAATAACTTGCTGGGTAATTATGTAATAACTTATCATATTCGATTTTTTATGCGGAACTGCACAGACCGATAGAGTCATATATAAATTGTAGCCACCGCAAGTTCGCGGTTTATGCGCAACTGCACAGACCGGAAGCCCATATAAATGTATCTACCGCAAGTTCTCTTTTCGGAGACAGGGAAGCAAATTGCGCAATTATACTTGAAAACGTGTGCTTCGGATGCAGCCATATTGTAGTCTTTTACAAACCGAAAGCTTATTTGTGCTTATTACAGAAAATTCGTAGTTTCGGTCGTGTTGTTATAGAGTATCCGCACACATAATGCGAAATGATGCAAAAAAGGGGAAATTGTAGCAAAGAACATCGCATCCATACGATTTCTCAAAATAATATGTCAGGGCGATTTGCCACAGTATAAACCAACCTAATAAAGTGCCATTTGATAGAATTGTAAATTATTTGTTTAATGATTCTCCTTTGTCACTCACAATAATCAGATCGTGATTAGCTCTTTGTCTCATGATCACAAGTTAATGATTACAATCATCTCGTCATTATGTGCAAAGGTTAAGGCGTATACTGTCTCAATGCTGTCCGAACATAAGCTAGGCATATACTTGTCACACTGTTGAGGTTTCCGACTCATCAGTTTTGAAAAAAGTCGTGTCAGCAGTCACTCATCTGCCACAAGTCAGTTTTGATTCCAGGCTATATAAACCGTGACGGCCGTGTTTAATCATATCGCAATCATTTTGCAATACAGAAAAGTCAACCAATTGTCCAGAACAAAATTTCTGACATGGAGAACCACGCCAAATTGTATGCTGATCTTGAAAAAGCAGAATCATCCTTTCAGAGAGCCTGTGAGCAGATCGTCTTTCTCAACAAACGGCTAGAAGAGTTACAGCAGCGTTACGACAAGGCAAATAGAGAGGGCCGTAAATCATTCCGTTACAACCTCCGCCTACAAATAGCAGCTGGGGAAGGCCTCCGGAATACGTTCTATGAATACGCCTGCAACAAAGCTGACCTGGTGACAAGTCTTCGGTGTACGCTGTATGGACCATAGTGAGGTGGCTTAGGGCCATATTTTGGGAAGATCGTGACACGCTGGACCAAAGCACAAAACTTGGCACACCCATCACTTGAGACATATAGAACAATACCAGAAGGGGTGCCCGTTGCTCTGGGCTCTGTAATGCCCTCTGGTCCCCAAAAGGGCATCTGAGGGGCAATATTGCTATTCAAAGAATAGTTAGCCTCCCAACAGCTTCGTTATTTTTATTATCCTTAAGGCTGGGAAGCTGAAACTTGCCACACCGTATCACTGGTTCAATTACAAGCGTCTAGTCCGTCATTCATCATCCAGCCGTCGTCCATTAGAGAATATCCGCGTCCATAATCCAAAGACCTATTCCATTTTCCATATAACAGTATTAGCACCAAATTCAAAAAGACAATCATAGTATACAAAACATAGGCTTGTTTCCTGCAAGAGAGAAGCGGTCAACAGTTTTCAATGATGCTGGCAAGACATCATGATGTTCCAAAAATATCAAATCCGTATCGCTGATCAGTATTCTTAATCCGTAATATTCGTTTTAGAGTCGTTATCCAAAAAAGATGTATCTCAGTCACGCTTTGATTGTGACTGTTCATTTGCGCACCATGAGGATATTGAAGTACATGTGTTCATACGGCCCCTAGCCCCGGGTTAAGCGGAATTAGACACAAGTTACGAAACGTAGCGCCATAGATCTTGCACGCTACGTTCGTACTTTGCTATCAGCATGCTATATGTATCGCCAAATTTGAGAAACTTTGAGTGGAGGCGCTTGGTGGAATAGCCCTGTTTTATAAGTTTCTGCAACAATGTTTTGTGACGTTGATCAAAATCATCACATTTAACACAGGATCTAGCAAATGCTACTAAGCGAGATATGTATACGCCATATGCAGGTCCCATTGGAATATTACTATCCAGATAGGGATAGTTTACGATGTCGAAATTGTAATCATCTCTTTTGTCATAAATTCGACGAGAGAAAATGTCACAAAATCCAAGATGGCAGCCATGATAACAACATTTTCCAAGAATAAGCCATTTTCCTGACGATTTTTCGGTCATATTTTTCGATTTTTTTTATTTATGCAATTTCTCCGCAAAAACTGCATGATAAATTAGTAAATATTAATGTGATGTGAAATAATATAGTTTTGTCCACTTTTCATCGAGGAAAAGCAGAAATTTTGAAGAAATATGACAAAAAACTCAATTTTCTGGTACCCCACGTGGCCGCCATCTTAAATTAACCCATGATCCTCTGCTCAGGGGGTCATGTAAATAGGCTCAAAAGGACCCCAGTATGATAAACGATAAAGTCCCGGAGTTTCAGTTCTCCAGTTTTTGTTGTTCCGGAGATAGGGCAGAATATTTGGTGGGGGGGGGGCGGCAGGCCAGGTAGGCTTAATATTGAAGGAATACGAGGAAAACAGAACTTTCCAGTTACAATTTCCTAATGATGCTCTGCTCCGAGTATTATGCTACAGGCTCAAAATAACTTCAATATCATAAGCTATAACTGCGCTAAGTTACAGCTCTCAACGTTTATTCATTTTGGATCACCAGGGACAAATTATCTTAGAACGACGTGGAGTGGCTGAAACCACCTAAACCAATTAGGTTTACATAATCGCCTGTGTAAAAGGAAACAATCTCTATTTTCATGTAAAACTTGAGGATTCAGCTTTCCATCTACTAAAATGGGGGGAAAAGCTGGACATGCTCAAGGCTAAAACTACATCTAATATATTCCACTGGGTGCCATTACATATATATGTGCTTGGTTCAGCACCCGTGCATTACTCTAATTATATGCCGGTTATGCATGTACACTGTAAGAAAAATGATACTGAAAGGGGAGGATCCTGTGTTCAATTGTTATTGGTGGATTCAGATCCAGCTCCCCCTCTCCCCCCCCTTTCCCAATGAACTTTTCTTTGGGGCTCGCAATTTTTTAAAGCTAGCACTTTGTGCCTTTATAACAAATCAAATTTGCGGCTTTTTATTCTCGGAAGAACGCATCATGGGTAAATTCAGATTTGACGAAACGGTAGTGCACCTTGAAAATTTTGTTTTTGGAGTATTTTTTTTCAAAATTGATGTATTATTCTACGTAAAACTACCCAATAATATCTTATATCACACCAGACGATTAATTACTAACTCGCAAGGTAATTTAGACAAAGAAAATTGCACAAGTAAAAAGTTTGAAAAATGGATCCGAAAATCAGACAAAATGACATATTTTTATAATATGAGGTCACCGTGACATCATCATAGAGATCATCTTGAATTTTGTTACATTTTCTGGTAGCACTGGAATCCTAGATATAGTGTCGCAAGCTTTAGCTTCCTAGCCTCAAGGATAATGAAAATAATGAAGATATTGGTAAGCTATCTATTTTTTAATTGGTAATATTTCCCCTTAACCCTACCTGGCCTGGAGGGGGGACATTATGCCCCCCCCCTATCTCCGGAACGACAAAAAACAGAGAGCCGAAACCCAGTGACTTTATAGTTTATCATATTTTGGTCATTTTGAGCCCATTTGCATAACCCCCGAGCAGAGGATCATTGGTAAATTCAAGATGGCGGCCACGTGGGGTACCAGGAAATTGATGTTTTTTGTCATATTCCTTTAAAATTTCTGCTTTTCCGAGATGAAAAGTGGGCGAAAACTATTTTATTTCACATCACATTAATATTTACTAATTTATCATGCAGTTTTTGCGGAGAAATTGCATAAATAAAAAATTCGGTAAATCTGACCGAAAAATCTACCAAAAATGCGGTTTTTGAAAAATGACGTCACTGTGACGTCATCAGAGAGGCCATCTTGGATTTTTTTTTTTTACATTTTCTGGTAGAGCTTGACCCAGGGGTATAGCGTGGTAAGTTTCAGCCTCCAAGCTCAAGGGATAAGAGAATGCCCCCAGGCCACGACAGGTCCCAAAAAACCCAGGCCAGATAGGATTAAATGCCCTTTTGGGGGCCAGAGGGCGTCACATGATCCAAAGTGATGGGCACCCCTTCTGATATTGTTCTGCATGCCTCAAGTAATGGATGTGCCAAGTTTGGTGCTTTGGTCCAGTGTGTCACGATCTTATTGCTAAGCCACCTCACTACCAGAAGCTGTGGATGACATGCTTGAGGAGATGGAAATGGACGAGGAAAATGTCTGATCATTGAAATCTAATGATTTTGAAAGAAAACAAAAGGCTCTTTTCAGAGCCACTCACTTTCTCCCGAAAGAGGACTTCAAACTAAGCACACAATTAATATATAGCATTTATACATAAATTGCCCATGCCGAACGGCTTCCCGTTATCGTTATACATTATTTTAATCTACCACACTCACTCATTCATTCACGGAAAGAGGAAAGAAATAAAGCTTGAGCAGTTATCAAAACAACCATGGAAACCGAGATAAACGATAGTGGTAATAATTCTACGTCATTTAGACTTAATGCACATGCAAGACAGATATCGCAAATCTTCCAAATTCTACGTAACTTTCAGAGCGATTTGTGTATGGAAGATGGAGTCACGGAGCGCAAAGTTTGAGACAGTCTTGATTGGGTGTTTTTTTCTTTTGAGATAGATCGGGCCAATAGTTTTATTTGTCGTGCATTTAATAAATATGAAATGACTTGCTGGGTAATTCTGTAATAACTTATTATATTCGATTTTTTATGCGGAACTGCACAGACCGGTAGAGTCATATATAAATTGTAGCCACCGCAAGTTCGCGGTTATGCGCAACTGCACAGACCGGAAGCCCATATAAATGTATCTACCGCAAGTTCTCTTTTCGGAGACGGTGAAGCAAATTGCGCAATTATGCTTGAAAACGTGTGCTTCGGATGCAGGCATATTGTAGTCTTTTACAAACCGAAAGCGTATTTGTGCTTATTACAGAAAATTCGTAGTTTCGGTCGTGTTGTTATAGAGTATCCGCACATAGTGCGAAATGATGCAAAAAAGCGGGAAATTGTAGCAAAGAACATAGCATCCATACGATTTCTCTAAATAATATGTCAGGGCGATTTGCCACAGTATAAACCAACCTAACAAAGTGCCATTTGATAGAATTGTAAATGATTTGTTGAATGATTCTCCTCTGTCACTCACAATAATCAGATCGTGATTAGCCCTTTGTCTCATGATCACAAGTTAATGATTACAATCATCTCGTCATTATGTGCAGGGGTTAAGCCGTATACTGTCTCAATGCTGTCCGAACATAAGCTAGGCATATACTTGTCACACTGTTGAGGTTTCCGACTCATCAGTTTTGAAAAAAGTCGTGTCAGCAGTCACTCATCTGCCACAAGTCAGTTTTGATTCCAGGCTATATAAACCGTGACGGCCGTGTTTAATCATATCGCAATCATTTTGCAATACAGAAAAGTCAACCAATTGTCCAGAACAAAATTCCTGACATGGAGAACCACGCCAAATTGTATGCTGGTCTTGAAAAAGCAGAATCATCCTTTCAGAGAGCCTGTGAGCAGATCGTCTTTCTCAACAAACGGCTAGAAGAGTTACAGCAGCGTTACGACAAGGCAAATAGAGAGGGCCGTAAATCATTCCGTTACAACCTCCGCCTACAAATAGCAGCTGGGGAAGGCCTCCGGAATACGTTCTATGAATACGCCTGCAACAAAGCTGACCTGGTGACAAGTCTTCGGTGTACGCTGTATGGACCAGAAGCTGTGGATGACATGCTTGAGGAGATGGAAATGGACGAGGAAAATGTCTGATCATTGAAATCTTATGATTTTGAAAGAAAACAAAAGGCTCTTTTCAGAGCCACTCAGTTTCTCCCGAAAGAGGACTTCAAACTAAGCACACAATTAATATATAGCATTTATACATAAATTGCCCATGCCCAACGGCTTCTAGTTCTCGTTATACATTATTTTAATCTACCCTACTCACTCATTCATTCCCGGAAAGAGGAAAGAAATAAAGCTTGAGCAGTTATCAAAACAACCATGGAAACCGAGATAAACGATAGTGGTAATAATTCTACGTCATACAGACTTAATGCACATGCAAGACAGATATCGCAAATCTTCCAAATTCTACGTAACTTTCAGAGCGATTTGTGTATGGGAGATGGAGTCACGGAGCGCAAAGTTTGAGACAGTCTTGATTGGGTGATATTTTCTTTTGAGATAGATCCGGTCAATAGTTTTATTTGTCGTGCATTTAATAAATATGAAATAACTTGCTGGGTAATTATGTAATAACTTATCATATTCGATTTTTTATGCGGAACTGCACAGACCGGTAGAGTCATATATAAATTGTAGCCACCGCAAGTTCGCGGTTTATGCGCAACTGCACAGACCGGAAGCCCATATAAATGTATCTACCGCAAGTTCTCTTTTCGGAAACGGTGAAGCAAATTGCGCAATTATACTTGAAAACGTGTGCTTCGGATGCAGGCATATTGTAGTCTTTTACAAACCGAAAGCTTATTTGTGCTTATTACAGAAAATTCGTAGTTTCGGTCGTGTTGTTATAGAGTATCCGCACATATAGTGCGAAATGATGCAAAAAAGCGGAAAATTGTAGCAAAGAA
Source organism: Hanleya hanleyi (assembly GCA_036873755.1). Taxonomy (NCBI): domain Eukaryota; kingdom Metazoa; phylum Mollusca; class Polyplacophora; order Lepidopleurida; family Hanleyidae; genus Hanleya; species Hanleya hanleyi. The sequence continues at coordinate 20,729 of JAVTVY010055200.1, forward strand.
CATCGCATCCATACGATTTCTCAAAATAATATGTCAGGGCGATTTGCCACAGTATAAACCAACCTATTAAAGTGCCATTTGATAGAATTGTAAATTATTTGTTTAATGATTGTCCTCTGTCACTCACAATAATCAGATCGTGATTAGCTCTTTGACTCATGATCACAAGTTAATGATTACAATCATCTCGTCATTATGTGCAGGGGTTAAGGCGTATACGGTCTCAATGCTGTCCGAACATAAGCTAGGAATATACTTGTCACACTGTTGAGGTTTCCGACTCATCAGTTTTGAAAAAAGTCGTGTCAGCAGTCACTCATCTGGCACAAGTCAGTTTTGATTCCAGGCTATATAAACCGTGACGGCCGTGTTTAATCATATCACAATCATTTTGCAATACAGAAAAGTCAACCAATTGTCCAGAACAAAATTCCTGACATGGAGAACCACGCCAAATTGTATGCTGGTCTTGAAAAAACCAGAATCATCCTTTCAGAGAGCCTGTGAGCAGATCGTCTTTCTCAACAAACGGCTAGAAGAGTTACAGCAGCGTTACGACAAGCCAAATAGAGGGCCCGTAAATCATTCCGTTACAACCTCCGCCTACAAATAGCAGCTGGGGAAGGCCTCCGGAATACGTTCTATGAATACGCCTGCAACAAAGCTGACCTGGTGACAAGTCTTCGGTGTACGCTGTATGGATCAGAAGCTGTGGATGACATGCTTGAGGAGATGGAAATAGACGAGGAAAATGTCTGATCATTGAAATCTTGAATTTTGAAAGAAAACAAAAAGCTCTTTTCAGAGCCACTCACTTTCTCCCGAAAGAGGACTTCAAACTAAGCACACAATTAATATATAGCATTTATACATAAATTGCCCATGCCGAACGGCTTCCCGTTCTCGTTATACATCATTTTAATCTACCACACTCACTCATTCATTCCCGGAAAGAGGAAAGAAATGAAGCTTGAGCAGTTATCAAAACAACCATGGAAACCGAGATAAACGATAGTGGTAATAATTCTACGTCATACAGACTTAATGCACATGCAAGACAGATATCGCAAATCTTCCAAATTCTACGTAACTTTCAGAGCGATTTGTGTATGGGAGATGGAGTCACGGAGCGCAAAGTTTGAGACAGTCTTGATTGGGTGATATTTTCTTTTGAGATAGATCCGGTCAATAGTTTTATTTGTCGTGCATTTAATAAATATGAAATAACTTGCTGGGTAATTATGTAATAACTTATCATATTCGATTTTTTATGCGGAACTGCACAGACCGGTAGAGTCATATATAAATTGTAGCCACCGCAAGTTCGCGGTCTATGCGCAACTGCACAGACCGGAAGCCCATATAAATGTATCTATCGCAAGTTCTCTTTTCGGAGACGGTGAAGCAAATTGCGCGATTATACTTGAAAACGTGTGCTTCGGATGCAGGCATATTGTAGTCTTTTACAAACCGAAAGCTTATTTGTGCTTATTACAGAAAATTCGTAGTTTCGGTCGTGTTGTTATAGAGTATCCGCACATATAGTGCGAAATGATGCAAAAACGCGGGAAATTGTAGCAAAGAACATAGCATCCATACGATTTCTCAAAATAATATGTCAGGGCGATTTGCCACAGTATAAACCAACCTAATAAAGTGCCATTTGATAGAATTGTAAATTATTTGTTTAATGATTGTCCTCTGTCACTCACAATAATCAGATCGTGATTAGCCCTTTGTCTCATGATCACAAGTTAATGATTACAATCATCTCGTCGTTATGTGCAGGGGTTAAGGCGTATACTGTCTCAATGCTGTCCGAACATAAGCTAGGCATATACTTGTCACACTGTTGAGGTTTCCGACTCATCAGTTTTGAAAAAGTCGTGTCAGCAGTCACTCATCTGCCACAAGTCAGTTTTGATTCCAGGCTATATAAACCGTGACGGTCGTGTTTAAGCATATCGCAATCATTTTGCAATACAGAAAAGTCAACCAATTGTCCAGAACAAAATTCCTGACATGGAGAACCACGCCAAATTGTATGCTGGTCTTGAAAAAACCAGAATCATCCTTTCAGAGAGCCTGTGAGCAGATCGTCTTTCTCAACAAACGGCTAGAAGAGTTACAGCAGCGTTACGACAAGGCAAATAGAGAGGGCCGTAAATCATTCCGTTACAACCTCCGCCTACAAATAGCAGCTGGGGAAGGCCTCCGGAATACGTTCTATGAAAACGCCTGCAACAAAGCTGACCTGGTGACAAGCCTTCGGTGTACGCTGTATGGACCAGTAGCTGTGGATGACATGCTTGAGGAGATGGAAATAGACGAGGAAAATGTCTGATCATTGAAATCTTGAATTTTGAAAGAAAACAAAAGGCTCTTTTCAGAGCCACTCACTTTCTCCCGAAAGAGGACTTCAAACTAAGCACACAATTAATATATAGCATTTATACATAAATTACCCATGCCGAACGGCTTCCCGTTCTCGTTATACATTATTTTAATCTACCACACTCTCATTCATTCACGGAAAGAGGAAAGAAATAAAGCTTGAGCAGTTATCAAAACAACCATGGAAACCGAGAGAAACGATAGTGGTAATAATTCTACGTCATATAGACTTAATGCACATGCATGCAACACAGATATCGCAAATCTTCCAAATTCTACGTAACTTTCAGAGCGATTTGTGTATGGAAGATGGAGTCACGGAGCGCAAAGTTTGAGACAGTCTTGATTGGTGATATTTTCTTTTGAGATAGATCGGGCCAATAGTTTTATTTGTCGTGCATTTAATAAATATGAAATAACTTGCTGGGTAATTATGTAATAACTTATCATATTCGATTTGTTATGCGGAACTGCACAGTCCCGTAGAGCCATATATAAATTGTAGCCACCGCAAGTTCGCGGTTTATGCGCAACTGCACAGACCGGAAGCCCATATAAATGCATCTACCGCAAGTCCTCCTTTCGGAGACGGTGAAGCAAATTGCGCAATTATACTTGAAAACCTGTGCTTCGGATGCAGGCATATTGTAGTCTTTTACAAACCGAAAGCGTATTTGTGCTTATTACAGAAAATTCGTAGTTTCGGTCGTGTCGTTATAGAGTATCCGCACATATAGTGCGAAATGATGCAAAAAGCGGGAAGTTGTAGCAAAGAACATAGCATCCATACGATTTCTCAAAATAATGTGTCAGGCCGATTTGCCGCAGTATAAACCAACCTAATAAAGTGCCATTTGATAGAATTGTAAATTATTTGTTTAATGATTCTCCTCTGTCACTCACAATAATCAGATCGTGATTAGCCCTTTGTCTCATGATCACAAGTTAATGATTACAATCATCTCGTCATTGTGTGCAGGGGTTAAGGCGTATACTGTCTCAATGCTGTCCGAACATACGATAGGCATATACTTGTCACACTGCTGAGGTTTCCGACTCATCAGTTTTGAAAAAAGTCGTGTCAGCAGTCACTCATCTGCCACAAGTCAGTTTTGATTCCAGCTATATAAACCGTGACGGCCGTGTTTAATCATATCGCAACCATTTTGCAATACAGAAAAGTCAACCAATTGTCCAGAACAAAATTCCTGACATGGAGAACCACGCCAAATTGTATGCTGGTCTTGAAAAAGCAGAATCATCCTTTCAGAGAGCCTGTGAGCAGATCGTCTTTCTCAACAAACGGCTAGAACAGTTACAGCAGCGTTACGACAATGCAAATAGAGAGGGCCGTGAATCATTCCGTTACAACCTCCGCCTACAAATAGCAGCTGGGGAAGGCCTCCGGAATACGTTCTATGAATACGCCTGCAACAAAGCTGACCTGGTCACAAGTCTTCGGTGTACGCTGTATGGACCAGAAGCTGTGGATGACATGCTTGAGGAGATGGAAATGGACGAGGAAATGTCTGATCATTGAAATCTTATGATTTTGAAAGAAAACAAAAGGCTCTTTTCAAAGCCACTCACTTTCTCCCGAAAGAGGACTTCAAACTAAGCACATAATTAATATATAGCATTTATACATAAATTGCCCATGCCGAACGGCTTCCCGTTCTCGTTATACATTATTTTAATCTACCACACTCACTCATTCATTCACGGAAAGAGGAAAGAAATAAAGCTTGAGCAGTTATCAAAACAACCATGGAAACCGAGAGAAACGATAGTGGTAATAATTCTACGTCATATAGGCTTAATGCACATGCATGCAACACAGATATCGCAAATCTTGCAAATTCTACGTAACTTTCAGAGCGATTTGTGTATGGAAGATGGAGTCACGGAGTGCAAAGTTTGAGACAGTCTTGATTGGGTGATATTTTCTTTTGAGATAGATCGGGGCAATAGTTTTATTTGTCGTGCATTTAATAAATATGAAATAACTTGCTGGGTAATTATGTAATAACTTATCATATTCGATTTTATATGCGGAACTGCACAGACCGGTAGAGTCATATATAAATTGTAGCCACCGCAAGTTCGCGGTTTATGCGCAACTGCACAGACCGGAAGCCCATATAAATGTATCTACCGCAAGTTCTCTTTTCGGAGACGGTGAAGTAAATTGCGCAATTATACTTGAAAACGTGTGCTTCGGATGCAGGCATATTGTAGTCTTTAACAAACCGAAAGCGTATTTGTGCTTATTACAGAAAATTCGTAGTTTCGGTCGTGTCGTTATAGAGTATCCGCAAATATAGTGCGAAATGATGCAAAAAAGCGCGAAATTGTAGCAAAGAACATAGCATCCATACGATTTCTCAAAATAATATGTCAGGGCGATTTGCCACAGTATAAACCAACCTAATAAAGTGCCATTTGATAGAATTGTAAATTATCTGTTTAATGATTCTCCTCTGTCACTCACAATAATCAGATCGTGATTAGCCCTTTGTCTCATGATCGCAAGTTAATGATTACAATCATCTCGTCATTATGTGCAGGGGTTAAGGCGTATACTGTCTCAATGCTGTCCGAACATAAGCTAGGCATATACTTGTCACACTGTTGAGGTTTCCGACTCATCAGTTTTGAAAAAAGTCGTGTCAGCAGTCACTCATCTGCCACAAGTCAGTTTTGATTCCAGGCTATATATAAACCGTGACGGCCGTGTTTAATCATATCGCAATCATTTTGCAATACAGAAAAGCCAACCAATTGTCCAGAACAAAATTCCTGACATGGAGAACCACGCCAAATTGTATGCTGGTCTTGAAAAAGCAGAATCATCCTTTCAGAGAGCCTGTGAGCAGATCGTCTTTCTCAACAAACGGCTAGAACAGTTACAGCAGCGTTACGACAAGGCAAATCGAGAGGGCCGTAAATCATTCCGTTACAACCTCCGCCTACAAATAGCAGCTGGGGAAGGCCTCCGGAATACGTTCTATGAATATGCCTGCAACAAAGCTGACCTGGTGACAAGTCTTCGGTGTACGCTGTATGGACCAGAAGCTGTGGATGACATGCTTGAGGAGATGGAAATTGACGAGGAAAATGTCTGATCATTGAAATCTTATGATTTTGAAAGAAAACAAAAGGCTCTTTTCAGAGCCACTCACTTTCTCCCGAAAGAGGACTTCAAACTAAGCACACTATTAATATATAGCATTTAAACATAAATTGCCCATGCCGAACGGCTTCCCGTTCTCGTTATACATTATTTTAATCAACCACACTCACTCATTCATTCACGGAAAGAGGAAAGAAATAAAGCTTGAGCAGTTATCAAAACAACCATGGAAACCGAGAGAAACGATAGTGGTAATAATTCTACGTCATATAGACTTAATGCACATGCATGCAAGACAGACATCGCAAATCTTCCAAATTCTACGTAACTTTCAGAGCGATTTGTGTATGGAAGATGGAGTCACGGAGCGCAAAGTTTGAGACAGTCTTGATTGGGTGATATTTTCTTTGAGATAGATCGGGCCAATAGTTTTATTTGTCGTGCATTTAATAAATATGAAATAACTTGCTGGGTAATTATGTAATAACTTATCATATTCGATTTTTTATGCGGAACTACACAGACCGGTAGAGTCATATATAAATTGTAGCCACCGCAAGTTCGCGGTTTATGCGCAACTGCACAGACTGGAAGCCCATATAAATGTATCTACCGCAAGTTCTCTTTTCGGAGACGGTGAAGCAAATTGCGCAATTATACTTGAAAACGTGTGCTTCGGATGCAGGCATACTGTAGTCTTTTACAAACCGAAAGCGTATTTGTGCTTATTACAGAAAATTCGTAGTTTCGGTCGTGTCGTTATAGAGTATCCGCACATATAGCGCGAAATGATGCAAAAAAGCGAGAAATTGTAGCAAAGAACATAGCATCCATACGATTTCTCAAAATAATATGTCAGGGCGATTTGCCACAGTATAAACCAACCTAATAAAGTGCCATTTGATAGAATTGTAAATTATTCGTTTAATGATTCTCCTCTGTCACTCACAATAATCAGATCGTGATTAGCCCTTTGTCTCATGATCACAAGTTAATAATTACAATCATCTCATCATTATGTGCAGGGGTTAAGGCGTATACTGTCTCAATGCTGTCCGAACATAAGCTAGGCATATACTTGTCACACTGTTGAGGTTTCCGACTCATCAGTTTTGAAAAAAAGTCGTGTCCGCAGTCACTCATCTGCCACAAGTCAGTTTTGATTCCAGGCTATATAAACCGTGACGGCCGTGTTTAATCATATCGCAATCATTTTGCAATACAGAAAAGTCAACCAATTGTCCAGAACAAAATTCCTGACATGGAAAACCACGCCAAATTGTATGCTGGTCTTGAAAAAGCAGAATCATCCTTTCAGAGAGCCTGTGAGCAGATCGTCTTTCTCAACAAACGCCAGGAAACAGCTACAGAGCGCGGATGCTGCAAATCGAGGCCGCAAAATCGGCCCCGGTTACAACCTCCGCCTACAAATAGCAGCTGGGGAAGGCCTCCGGAATACGTTCTATGAATACGCCTGCAACAAAGCTGACCTGGTGACAAGTCTTCGGTGTACGCTGTATTGACCAGAAGCTGTGGATGACATGCTTGAGGAGATGGAAATGGACGAGGAAAATGTCTGATCATTGAAATCTTATGATTTTGAAAGAAAACAAAAGGCTCTTTTCAGAGCCACTCACTTTCTCCTGAAAGAGGACTTCAAACTAAGAACACAATTAATATATAGCATTTATACATAAACTGCCCATGCCGAACGGTTTCCCGTTCTCGTTATACATTATTTTAATCTACCACACTCACTCATTCATTCACGGGAAGATGAAAGAAATAAAGCTTGAGCAGTTATCAAATCAACCATGGAAACCGAGATAAACGATAGTGGTAATAATTCTACGTCATATGGACTTAATGCACATGCAAGACAGATATCGTAAATCTTCCAAATTCTACGTAACTTTCAGAGCGATTTGTGTATGGAAGATGGAGTCACGGAGCGCAAAGTTTGAGACAGTCTTGATTAGGTGATATTTTCTTTTGAGATAGATCGGGCCAATAGTTTTATTTGTCGTGCATTTAATAAATATGAAATAACTTGCTGGGTAATTATGTAATAACTTATCATATTCGATTTTTTATGCGGAACTGCATAGACCGGTAGAGTCATATATAAATTGTAGCCACCGCAATTTCGCGGTTTATGCGCAACTACACAGACCGGAAGCCCATATAAATGTATCTACCGCAAGTTCTCTTTTCGGAGACGGTGAAGCAAATTGCGCAATTATACTTGAAAACGTGTGCTTCGCATGCAGGCATACTGTAGTCTTTTACAAACCGAAAGCGTATTTGTGCTTATTACAGATAATTCGTAGTTTCGGTCGTGTCGTTATAGAGTATCCGCACATATAGTGCGAAATGATGCAAAAAAGCGAGAAATTGTAGCAAAGAACATAGCATCCATACGATTTCTCAAAATAATATGTCAGGGCGATTTGCCACAGTATAAACCAACCTAATAAGTGCCATTTGATAGAATTGTAAATTATTTGTTTAATGATTCTCCTCTGTCACTCACAATAATCAGATCGTGATTAGCCTTTTGTCTCATGATCGCAAGTTAATGATTACAATCATCTCGTCATTATGTGCAGGCAATGGGGGTTAAGGCGTAGACTGTCTCGATGCTGTCCGAACATAAGCTAGGCATATACTTGTCACACTGTTGAGGTTTCCGACTCATCAGTTTTGAAAAAAGTCGTGTCAGCAGTCACTCATCTGCCACAAGTCAGTTTGATTCCAGGCTATATAAACCGTGACGGCCGTGTTTAATCATATCGCAATCATTTTGCAATACAGAAAAGTCAACCAACTGTCCAGAACAAAATTCCTGACATGGAGAACCACGCCAAATTGTATGCTGGTCTTGAAAAGCAGAATCATCCTTTCAGAGAGCCTGTGAGCAGATCGTCTTTCTCAACAAACGGCTAGAAGAGTTACAGCAACGTTACGACAAGGCAAATAGAGAGGGCCGTAAATCATTCCGTTACAACCTCCGCCTACAAATAGCAGCTGGGGAAGGCCTCAGGAATACGTTCTATGAATACGCCTGCAACAAAGCTGACCTGGTGACAAGTCTTCGGTGTACGCTGTATGGACCAGAAGCTGTGGATGACATACTTGAGGAGATGGAAATGGACGAGGAAAATGTCTGATCATTGAAATCTTATGATTTTGAAAGAAAACAAAAGGCTCTTTTCAAAGCCACTCACTTTCTCCCGAAAGAGGACTTTAAACTAAGCACATAATTAATATATAGCATTTATACATAAATTGCCCATGCCGAACGGCTTCCCGTTCTCGTTGTACATTATTTTAATCTACCACACTCACTCATTCATTCACGGAAAGAGGAAAGAAATAAAGCTTGAGCAGTTATCAAAACAACCATGGAAACCGAGATAAACGATAGTGGTAATAATTCTACGTCATATAGACTTAATGCACATGCAAGACAGATATCGCAAATCTTCCAAATTCTACGTAACTTTCAGAGCGATTTATGTATGGAAGATGGAGTCACGGAGCGCAAAGTTTGAGACAGTCTTGATTGGGTGATACTTTCTTTTGAGATAGATCGGGCCAATAGTTTTATTTGTCGTGCATTTAATAAATATGAAATAACTTGCTGGGTAATTATGTAATAACTTGTCATATTCGATTTTTTATGCGGAACTGCACAGACCGGTAGAGTCATATATAAGTTGTAGCCACCGCAAGTTCGCGGTTTATGCGCAACTGCACAAACCGGAAGCCCATATAAATGTATCTACCGCAAGTTCTCTTTTCGGAGACGGTGAAGCAAATTGCGCAATTATACTTGAAAACGTGTGCTTCGGATGCAGGCATATTGTAGTCTTTTACAAACCGAAAGCGTATTTGTGCTTATTACAGAAAATTCGTAGTTTGGGTCGTGTCGTTATAGAGTATCCGCACATATAGTGCGAAATGATGCAAAAAAGCGGAAATTGTAGCAAAGAACATAGCATCCATACGATTTCTCAAAATAATATGTCAGGGCGATTTGCCACAGTATAAACCAACCTAATAAAGTGCCATTTGATAGAATTGTAAATTATTTGTTTAATGATTCTCCTCTGTCACTCACACTAATCAGATCGTGATTAGCCTTTTGTCTCATGATCGCAAGTTAATGATTACAATCATCTCGTCATTATGTGCAGGCAATGGGGTTAAGGCGTAGACTGTCTCAATGCTGTCCGAACATAAGCTAGGCATATACTTGTCACACTGTTGAGGTTTCCGACTCATCAGTTTTGAAAAAAGTCGTGTCAGCAGTCACCCATTTGCCACAAGTCAGTTTTGATTCCAGGCTATATAAACCGTGACGGCCGTGTTTAATCATATCGCAATCATTTTGCAATACAGAAAAGTCAACCAATTGTCAAGAACAAAATTCCTGACATGGAAAACCACGCCAAATTGTATGCTGGTCTTGAAAAAGCAGAATC
>JAVTVY010055201.1:0-29470 GCA_036873755.1 Hanleya hanleyi
AAGGCAACGTACCACTGACTCCGGCTCAGAAGACCAAGTTGGCCAAGCATAAGACAGGTCTCCGAACCTTAGTCCAGAAGCAGGTCCCTCAAACACAAAAGAAAAAGGTGTTACAGAAAGGCGGCTTTCTCGGGGCCATCTTAGCACCGTTGGCCGCTTCCGTGTTTGGTCCAGTATTGGGTGGACTCTTCGACCGACAATGAACCACACGAAAAAAATGGTCCTCGTCGAACCACGATTCCTTCAAAACCTTCAATCGGCCTACCCTGTCCCACCTACGGTGAAGACCATAAACACCCTCGATGGAGAGATGCAACAGATCTTACAGAGACCGGAGTTAAGCGACAGTGAGAAAGTACAACGGTACAATGAGACGCTTCAACGGTATATGACGTTCATGGACCAATACAAAACCCTCTCTACCCCAACAGCATTCCACCACCACCACCACCACACACCCACCACACCACGTGACAGACCGCTGACCTCCCAGCACCGCTCAACTGGCTTGGTCAGGTCGCCTCCCACACAACCCACAAGTGGGTGGAGGCAGAAGTGCTGAAGAGTGTACCTGCCTCGTTCAAGAAACAAGCTGGCCTGGTATTACAACGGATGAAACAGAATCCTAACATGACTTGGAATGAGAAAGGCGAACTCCTGGTACAGAATCAGGTGGTCCCCGGCACTTACATGACGGATTTAGTGAATGATCTGATGCGTCAACGCAGATCGCACACCGATCCTCGAGGATGGGAGGTCTTCGCTCAAGGCTTGAAAGACATGCATGTACCACAGGAATTGGTGGGGAGCCCCCACCGCTGGGACTTTATGCAGCAAACTCAGCAATCACCGAGTGGCCCACTACCTTCTTGGGAAGCCGAATGGGAACCGGAGTCACCCCCCAAAACACCACCACAACGGGCACTTTCTTTTCGCGCCTATAAAAAACACCCTTGATCAAGACACCCCACATCTCCAGAGCCGTGACACGTAGCAAGTCACCGCGACGAACACGACGCCGCACACAACCGCCCAAGGCCTGGAAGACCTATTAAAACCAACAGCAGCAGCAGGACAGCTCAGTCGCCATGTTTTACCTGACCCTACCCAGTAACAGTTCGCTGGATGTGTTTCCTGACAACACCGTGGCCAAGTACGTCACCCAGTTACCGCAACCGTTACATTTACCTGGCCGGTGGGAATGTGCCCTCGTGGATGTCCAATACCCTTACTCGTGGTACAACGTGCGAGCCAATGAAGTGTGGTACGAGGTCACCTACGAAGGCAAAAACACCCGGCTCACCCTGCCCGAAGGCCAATACGATACCCCCAAAGAGTTCATGGGTGGGCTGTCAAGACTGATGCATGATAAGGCGCTACGGGGGGTGACGGATAGTGCAACACGCCTGATAGCCTTGCGCTTCAAGAGAAACGTGTTCTTCGATGTCAACGTACACAACGACAAGGCACAGCTTACCGTCACCGATACCGTGAATGTGAAACTCAGTCCTACACTACAGCAAATGCTGGGTTTCGATCTACAGACGTTCGCTGGTCCCAACCAACACCATGGCGAGATGCCGATGGATATGAAGTCGGGTATGTACGGACTCTACGTCTACTCGGACGTGGTGGACAACCACATCGTGGGCGATATCAACACACCTCTGTTACGGGTGGTCCCCATTAAAAAGACGTATGGCGATCAAGTCACCCACAGTTTCAACCATATCATGTACCTGCCCGTACGACATACCGACATCAACACGATCACGGTGGATATAAGAGATGACACGGGACGAGCGGTGGCATTCGAACGAGGAAAAGTGGTGCTGACACTTCATTTTCGACAAGCACGTGCTCCCCACTTTGCATAATGAAAGTACCTTACGAGTGCGATGCACGCAGCTATGCCGACTATTATGCCCAACAGGCCGGGGGTGGCTTTCCGGTCTTTAGCGGTGCACGCATGCAACGAGGACATGGACTGGGGAACATACTCGGCAGCATTGTGAAAACGTTCCTGCCCTTGGTGACGCGTGGGGTGAAAGCAATCGGCAAACAAGCGGTACGCAGTGGACTGCAAGTGGCCGGTGATGTTTTGGGGGGTACGGCACCCCGACAAGCCTTGAAACGACGGGCCAAAGAAGCGGGAGGCGTCTTGGTGGCCAAAGCACAACGCACCGTAGGGAATAAAAGAGCTGCCCCACCGAGATCACGCACCAGTCGACGACCGACCCAGCGACGACGCACATCCAAGAAGACCCGGGATATCTTTTCTTAAAACATGGCCTTAATCCACGCCGAGTCCTGCCCCTCCACCAACAGTGAATTTGATTTGTGGACCGTGCCGCCCACACAAACCAGTGTCGAACAAGGATTATGGGTGGAGCATCTCCCGCTCTCCAGCATCAACGAAACCGGGCCCATCGAGTTCACCATCAGTAATGCGGATACGGCCTATGTGGATTTAGCCCATACCTACTTGTATGTGAAAGCCAAGGTGGTCAATGGAGCTGGCACGAGACTCGCTGACCAAGCAACGGTGGGCCCGACGAATCTCTGGCTGCACTCGATGTTTCAGCAGGTGGATATTTTTCTCAGCGACAAACTCATCAGTGACTCCACCAACACGTACCCCTATCGAGCCTACATCGAGACACTGTTGTCGTATGGCCGAGAGGCTAAAAAATCTCAGCTGACAACCGCTTTATTCTACAGGGACACGGCCGAGCACATGGACACGGCGGACAATGGGGGATATAACAAACGGAAGGCTTTCACTGCGAACAGTGCCTCGGTGGATATGATGGGTCGACTGCATGCAGACATGTTCATGCAAGACCGGTACCTCTTGAACAAGATCCCCATCAAAATCCGACTGATACGGGCGCCTCCCACCTTCGCCTTGATGGCCACTAACGTAGAGGGGCATGTAGCGGACTATAAGATTGTCATCCAAGACGCAGTCCTGTATGTCCGAAAAGTGAAACCGAATCCAGCCGTTCAATTGGGACACATGAAAGCCTTGGAAACAAAACCAGCCCAGTACCCTATCCGACGTGTGCAAACCAAAGTGTTCTCTGTGCCTGCTGGAAATATGGGCGCCAACAAAGAAAACCTGTTCCTGGGGGAACTACCCAAGCGATTGATCCTGGCCTGTGTAGAAAATACCAGTTTCAGCGGAGCCTACCCAGAGAATCCGTTTGACTTTAAACATTTCGGCATCAATTTTGTGGCCCTGCATGTGGATGGACAACAGGTGCCAGCCACGGCCTTAACCCCGAACTTTGGGCGGAGGAATTTCATTCGAGCCTATCAGAGCCTGTTTACAGCCACCGGTCAAATCAACCAGGACGAAGGGAATATGATCAGTCGGGAGGACTACGCGAACGGATACACGTTGTTCTGTTTCGATCTGACCCCCACCTTAGAGAACGACCATCAGCTGGCCCTGGCCAAGCAAGGCAACTTACGGTTGGAAATCCACTTTGCACGAGCCCTGGCGACCACCGTCAATGTGATCTGCTACGCCGAGTTTGACAACATCATTCAAGTGGACAAGGCGCGCAACGTCCTGTGTGACTTCTCCACCTAACATGGATACAGACCAGATAACCACCGTGCTGGAGAATGACCCAGAGACACGTAGGGTCTTTCAAGGGGTGTTCGCCCGAGATGTGTTTCCATTAGACCGTATGTATCCGGCTGCTTACGTTCTCAACACGGACCCGATGGATCGACCCGGTGAACACTGGGTGGCCGTGTACTTGACAGAAGAGCAGGGCGAATACTTTGACCCGTACGGCCTGCCACCCCTCCATCCCGATTTAACAGACTTCATGGATCAAGGCACAGAGACGTGGTGTTGGAACAGTCAAACGTTGCAAAGCCTGACCAGTGGCGTGTGCGGACAATATTGCTTGTTTTACCTGTACCATCGATGCCGGGAAGACCCTTATCTACCATCGTACAGATGTTTGACGAGTACCCCCAGGCCGAGGACCGCGATGTACTCGTCTATGACTGGGCCGCCCATCATTTCAATGTACAAGCCCCGTTCTGGGCTTGAATTATTTCAATGTACATACGCCCGCTGTTCTGGGCTTCAGTTAATGACAAGCCCCTTGTTCTGGGCTTCAGTTAATGACAAGCCCCTTGTTCTGGGCTTCAGTTAATGACAAGCCCCTTGTTCTGGGCTTGAGTTTTCACGTGGTTGTTCTCACGTTGTTGTTGTTCAATGAATAAAAAAATGAGATCTCACCAAAAAACCCTGTCTTGTGTGTTTTATTCCTGATGCATTAATGCCCAATGCGGAGATTCAGTCAAACTGAAATCAGTGGTGTAGGATGGGACCAAAATGTAACCCATCAAGTTTAGAATGCAAGAGCACTATAGTAAAAATAGAGAGCCAATGAAATCAGCCCACAGACCAAGTACGTGTTTTTGGTCTAGGTTTGGAGCGGGCATTTCATTGAGGTACGTGTATACGGTGAGTGAAGAGACTCGTCCAACACGTATCGATTATGACTATCAGTGCTAGGTAACCCATCAAGGTTAGAATGCAAGAGCACTATAGTAAAAATAGAGAGCCAATGAAATCAGCCTACAGACCAAGTACGTGTTTTTTGGTCTAGGTTTGGAGCGGGCATTTCATTGAGGTACGTGTATACGGTGAGTGAAGAGACTCGTCCAACACGTATAGATTATGACTATAAGTTCTATTAGCCAATCAGTGGCCTAGAATGGAGCCAAAGGTAACCCATCCATGTCCAGAAAAACATTACCCGGGTGTACAAGAACCCAGATGTAGGCGCGGACGTCAGCGAAAGCACACCGTGAATACCCCAATTCGATTGGCTGATTGTTCGATCGCTGATTGGTTCTTTTTCTCGACCGCTGATTGGCTCTTTTTCTCGACCGCTGATTGGTCCACATGGAACTGCCCATCTTTCCCAGGTTCATCTAGAATCCCCCTTTTTTTTGTGCTCAAGCTCTGACTATAGCGATACCGCAACATTGTCTCATTGGACATTGGACCGTCTGACCTGGAGGTGACCCTTTGACCTTTTGACCCGCGTCCGCGCGCGCGCGCGCACTGCCGGGGATGACGCGGGATGACGCGCGCGCGCGCTGCGGGGCGCTGGGGCGGGAAAACACCCCGGCGGTTGAACATTGCAACTCTTGTATGTTTGGAGGTAGTGTTTAGTGAAAACCCGGAAGTGACGTGACAACCCACGTCACCTGCGTATATACTCCTGTAAAATAGAGCCGATTTTATTTCTTTGGAAGGGACAAGGTGAATTGCGCTTTTTATACTACTAAACTGTGATGTAGATTACATCTTACATAGGCCTTAAGGCCGTGATATGCATATGAAGTATTCTGGGGCATGGTCAATACTTTCCAATTTTCCCTTCGTCTACTACTCGCCGATTTTTTTGATTTTTTTATTATTTATTTATTTATTTATTTATTTATTTATTTCCTCGAGAGCTTTAAAATAAGACCTCACTCTACCCCATCGGGCCACTAGTGCTCCAACATGTCCACCCCGTATGGATTGATACATACTAATATCCCAGTATATGAGTGTATATGGGTCTATATGGATCTATATACAAGCCTACGCGGTACTTTCAAATTTTTTTCCATCGTATTCTACATGATCAACCTCATAGCTCATAGTAAAAGCCATAAAAAAACCCGATCACCCCTATACCCATTCAGGCTAAATATAGCGGACATGATCTTCGAATTGGTCTAGTCCGAGTTGTCTCCCTTGCACCAAAGCGTATAGATGGCGCTGTGGTTTGAACGACTTTATTATCCGGGGAAATTTTGGTGTTCAGTAGCCATTTTGTGTTTTCTGAGCGGGAGAACATTCTCTGTTGCAGTGTATAACGGAACTTTGTTCCATTTCGGTATCCGCTGAGATGAATAATGTGATCTGCATCATGCATCGCCTGCATGTCACACGTAGACTGAAATCGAGGGAGTGTGCTGTGTTCCAGCGGACGCATCAATTTGTGTGATATCCGACAGGAAACGTGAAAATTGATATTCTTTCACAGATTTCGAAGTGTATAGGGGCCTACAGTTCTGGTGAGAATGAACGCAGCCTTTATGATCAGCGATTGAACGATAATGTAGGCCACCGAACAGGTTTTGTGGAATCAACATTCTGTAACGACTGGAGGGATTTTATCGGACATGTGCAGTACGGAACGCTTATCGTGGCAGTCCGTATAATTTGTCAATTTTTGTGTTTGGCACCACAACAGTGAAAGCTGATGGATGAAATTCTACTGCACGGGAACGGTAACGAATGAATGGAATATCTTACCAAACTCTCAGGTAGGATGTGGGTTTCAGGAGTTCACCGGGTGTGACAATTTCTTTATAATGATTTGTGATAAAAGCGGGTAAAACCTAATGTCAAAATCTCCTTGAAGGTCACGGAGATGTCGATTTATTGCTGATCAGCTGATTTCCAGGACAGACAGACATTATTTCGGCTCTTTTCTCTTCGAAATTCTTGTAATTTGCTCAATACAAATAAATATTTAAATTGACTCTGAGTTTTCTGTTGGCATTATTTCAGCAATATTATGCACTAAAATCTGATGATTCGAAATAAAACTAGGAAATTTTAATGCTTGGGCAATGGTAACACAGCACTATACAGTGGGCCTTCTTTGTCTTTATCTTGTGGTTTCAACATATTTTCTAATATGCAGTCTATATATTGTCAAAACATTGATAGACGTCTGGAGTAACATCCGGTGTAGCTGCAAGGGCGAAGAAATTATCCACCATAAAGTTCGTGTACGATAATTGAGATGTGAGTGGGTGGGTTCAAAATGGCGGCCGCTTATTTTCTCTGCGACGTTGAAAGTCCGCCATTTTGAACCCACCCACTCACTCGGGTGCACTGATTTGACCTGGGATGTGAGTGGGTGGGTTTAAAATGGCGGCTTAGGGTGTTGTGTGTGTAAAATAAGGGTCCGCCATTTTGAACCCACCCACTCACCGGGGTCATCGAGAAATGCTGCTACAGAACATAGAGAAATAGTTAGCGTTGAAGAAGCTAATGGAATGATAATAACGACAAGTTTTCAGCAGGAGATTGAAGACGAAGCCACGTTAATACGCAGTACAGAAGAGCTGGCACAACTCCGGCGAGCTGTAATTGCAGAAGAAGATGGCCGATTGCAACGACAACAAAGTCAAGATCATTTATGCATATGTCAGGAGTGCTGGGTGACGCTCACGTGTGTTGGCGATACGTGTCATTGCGTTGAGGCTGGAGAAAACCATCTCAAAGTGAAGTGTCCCATATGTAGAAAACATGTGGGGGGGCATCAAAAGAATATACCGCGCCTAAGTGTGTCGTGTGACACTATCAACGGCCCTTTTCAGGGCCAACCCATCTTTCCGGAAGTGGAAACTTCTTTTCTTAAGCACACCAAATAACACCAGCTCCCATCATCCTTTTCCCCCCAAAAAATCAAAAAAAAAAAAAAATTTTTACTATTTTTTTCAAATTATTGAAAAAAAGGGGAAACATTGCAGTGGGGGGACATGGGGAGGGGGGGAGGGAAATGGAATAGCCAAAAAAAATTTTTTTTATCATTGAATAAAAAAGAAAAAAAAGATTCATGGAGCCAAAAAAAATCTTTTTCATTTTATATGTTTTTTTAACAATTAAATATTGAAATTAAGAAAGGGGAGGGGTGAATTGGAGGGGGGGACAGGGGAGTAAGCAAGGTGGATGGAATAGCCCCCATTTTTTCTTTAATAATGAACCCATGGGGTCGAGTGAGGTATCAAATTGAAGGTGAAGTGAAGGGGCATGTAATGGGTTGGGTATGGATTGAACTATGGGCATTTTGCGCATGCGCGGTAGCCGAAAGGTATGAAAATAGACGTTTTTGGAGGTAGGAGATAGCCAAAAAAAAAATTTTTAAAATGGACCAATGGGGTCGAGTGAGGTATCAAATTGAAGGTAAAGTGACGGAGCATCTAATGGGGTGGGTATGGGATTGAACTATCAGCCTTCTGCGCATGCGCGGCGGCCGAAGGGTGTGAAAATAGCCTTTTTGGGGTTAGAGGCGTCCCTAATGGTCCAATCGGGTCGAGTGAGGTATCAAAGTGAAGGTGACGTGAAGGAGCATCTGATAGGACTGGGTGTGGGCTTGAATTAGGGTGATTCTGCGCATGCGCGAAGGCCGAAGGCTATGAAAATAGCCTTTTTTGGAGCTAGGGGAGCCCCTAATGGTCTAATGGGGACGAGTGAGGTATCAAAGTGAAGCTGAGGTGAAGGAGCATCTAATGGACTGGGTGTGGGGTTGACATATCGATAAAAAATGGATATGACCTTGAACTGATCACGTGACCTCCCCGTGATGACAAATACCCAGAACCAAGTGAGTACATGCATCCCATAGTCCCAGGTCACGCCCGATTCACGCAGACCGGAAGTGACGTCATACACCTGCGCACAACCGTGATGGAAAAAATGGATATGACCTTGAACTGATCACGTGACCTCCCCGTGATGACAAATACCCAGAACCAAGTCAGTACATGCATCCCATAGTCCCAGGTCACACCCGATTCACGCAGACCGGAAGTGACGTCATACACCTGCGCACAACCGTGATGGAAAAAACCCAGAACCAAGTCAGTACATGCATTCCATACAGGCAGAATGCAGGCAGGCAAGCAAGGCAGGGATGCAGGCAGGCAGGCAGGCAGGGAGACAGGTCAGGTCAGGTAAGTCAGATTGAATACACCCCTTTCCCTAAAAATGGACTCCTTTTATACGTTTTTCTATCCACTCCTAAAAATCGACTGCTTTTATACGTTTTCCCGGTGAGTGGGTGGGTTCAAAATGGCGGACCCTTATTTTACACACACAACACCCTAAGCCACCATTTTAAACCCACCCACTCACATCCCAGGTCAAATCAGTGCACCCGAGTGAGTGGGTTGGTTCAAAATGGCGGACTTTCAACGTCGCAGAGAAAATAACCGGCCACCATTTTGAACCCACCCACTCAATCACCCCGGTGAGTGGGTGGGTTCAAAATGGCGGACCCTTATTTTACACACACAACACCCTAAGCCGCCATTTTAAACCCACCCACTCACATCCCAGGTCAAATCAGTGCACCCGAGTGAGTGGGTGGGTTCAAAATGGCGGACTTTCAACGTCCCAGAGAAAATAACCGGCCGCCATTTTGAACCCACCCACTCACATCTCAACTCACACATGCGAACCCCCCCTATGGCAACCCAAAAATTAACTCCGCGCATGCGCAGTGAGGCGCTACCATTCCGTTTTACTCTATGTATACTACTCACCAGTCAGATTTTTGGACTGGATTCGGGGCATCGCTGGAAGTGACATCATATATAGTAAAATAGATGTTTGTCCAACATTTCGATTACTTTTCAAGTCTGCATAATACCTCTGTTGACCTAGCGTTAAAAACAATTATCTAGAGATTATTTCTCCTGTTTATCTGGACAGAGCTTATGAAAAGTAGTTCGCTCATGTGCAAAACTGAATGAGTTGTTCGGCCGGATTCAAACTGAACCGTGCGCACGTGGGTTTTCCCCTATACGTTATAACAACGTAGTAACGGACAACTTCCGCTATTGGAGGCAGGGATGATAAATGAGCCTGTGAAATGGAGCATGCGCTGTGGGGAGAATGGATGACAGCACGTGGATAGTCACACATGTCCCGCATCTTAGCTTGCTAAGGGCATTTCACATTTCACTGAACACTACCCTTAGATTTTCGCTGTGATTCGGCATGTATTTCACACGGCGCCATCTATCTAGAGGGAGATAATCCAGTTCGAAAGTTGTTCCCAAAGCATGAGGTCAAATGTCGGCCCCATTTAAACGAGCCAATGAAATTATCTGTATTCAAATATTTCTTAGACATGCAGACGTGTCAGTTTCACGAGGCGCAAGACTGGGGGAGTCTACGCGAGACCAAAACGAAGTTGTGCGAATTAGCTATTTTATTTCTCACTCTAGTGGAGCATGCTTCTTTGTTTATCTTAAGAAAAATCATATTACAAACGGCCTAACATATTTGAAAACAAAATAAAATCGGCGGCAGACCACAGGAAAATGATATGCTTTTTATTTTGTGATGGGGGCACTTCGAGGCCCACCATGGGATCATTTCAATCGATCGCTTTCTGGAGGTGTGTCTTCGTTGTATGAATGTGATTGCACCGATGTCAGATATAACGGGACCAGTCGGATGTGACCATTTGGGAAACGCCCTATTACACTCAGATAGCACCCGTTACCGCATGGCTACGAGCAGAGGTTTCTACGTATGATCGTGCCATGCGTTCGGATGATGATGTCCAGCTAATCCTATCGAGTTAGTTATATCGTTGTAAAATGGGCGAAATATTGCTGAACGCGACTTTAAACCCTTACCCACTCACACCCATTGAATATTATTGTGAAATCGTTTTTAATTCCACGGTCAGCACTTTGTCACGCTAAAACGTCTTCAGTTTCTTAGTGACAAACATTTGTCAACAATATGATATCTAAGCTCCAAATTACTCAGGAGAGATTTTTATAATGTATGAAGGCTGGATCGATAGATGTAGAACGTTTCCAATTCATTTACACCGCCCATAACCAGTTGAGTACTCTACAAGAGACATTGCCACCAAAGAAGAAGAAAGGAAATAAATACGAGAATTCAATAAAGCCTCTCATTGTAACCATCCCACTACAATCATTTCCATAGATAAATTCTGGAAGGAAAATAATGATAATTGATGATAATGTTGGTTACTTGTTTAGCTTAATGATTGTCTCATGTCCGACGGCTTAATAAAAAACATGCGTATAATAAACACTGTAATCCAGATCTACACAAAAAGATATTAGTGAGACGAAGCTGTGGAGATATGCGAGATCATGTCGTATGCTCATCGTGTTGGCTTAATTTCAAGTTTATCATATTTCCTTGCCAAGTAGAATACACACGGTAGATGTTACTATGTTCGCCCATATATATATTTATATTATATATTTTGATGAATGACGACCGAGAATTCGTCCACATAGGACACGGTTGAGTCCTTGTTATTATTTGTCAATTATCGCTTCACATTTCACCTCATTTTATCAAAACGTTGGAACACCCTGATTTCAAGTGATTGCCTTTTAACGGAGCCTAAATGGGTGTGAAATATCTTTGGCATTAAAATATCGTCAATGGTTTAATCTTAATCGGCGTAATACTGTATCCACTTAGGAATTGGATGGTAATATCAAAGAGAAGCAGTAGCCCTACTGCTCAGAACCTCTGTAGTACTGATCAGTTTCAGTGTGGAAATTATCAGTTCGTGCATGTGCTGAACTGCCCAGTTGATGACGTTACAGCACTGACCTGAATATTCTGTTCAGTACCGCTAAGTTACTGCACTAAACCACCCAGGAGCAGGGTCTTCTGTACAGAACCGATAGGTTTTGAACTGCACAGTACTGAACGGTTCAAGTTTTTCTATGAAAAGTAAACATGCTATACACCGTTTTCATAATCCCTGCTGTTTTTCGCGTGGCACGGATTGGCGACGTCAAGTGGGGTCAGCTCCAGCTGCTGACACATGTTAACTGAATGCAAACTGCACACATATATAATCGAACGAAATTCTCTTAATTTTTGCGATATACCCACGCTCGGTTTTTATCATTTCCCTACTTTATCAATTCGCTCGGTTTTTATCATTATAGTATTTCAATTATATGGTATGCTATACTATTTTTTACAACAGTGTA
This sequence comes from Hanleya hanleyi, assembly GCA_036873755.1. Lineage (NCBI taxonomy): Eukaryota > Metazoa > Mollusca > Polyplacophora > Lepidopleurida > Hanleyidae > Hanleya > Hanleya hanleyi. The sequence goes on from JAVTVY010055201.1 coordinate 11,833, forward strand.
CTATGGTTTCCATAAGGGTTACTACGGTATCCTTGTGAATAGCAAATATGTGTGTTAGGCCACACGAATTTTGAGACTATACAGTCAGAATATCAACAAAGTGCTGTCATATGATCTATCTTCATGTACCCCGTTCTATACTCTTACCATCCATCGGAGCCAGTACGGAATACTGCGGTATAAACTGGAATGACATAATTCTAATCCATTATGCAAAAACGACTTCGTTCCTCATGGTTATATTGATACACGGAAAGCTCCAGAGAAAAACAAAATCTGGCAATAAAACCTTATTTGTACCGAAGAGTGCATTCCAAGCGAGGCATATACTCGAACGCAAAATGTTGGATACCGAATATGGTCTGGCACTTTGCTGACGGTGCGAAGTTAAAACACATGGGATTAAAACTGGCAAAGGGGAATTCTTCGAAATTCCAATAATCCCGACTGAGACATGAACGTCCATTACCCACTCCTATTAAACGGCAAATATATAAAAACCCTTGTTTGTGGCAGTTCCATATGTAGTTTATTATTCAATCTACTCTTATCCAATTCACTCAGAGGTACTTTCATTCCCAGAAGAGTTTTGGCTTTTAGTGAGGTTTTGCCTGAACAACTTTTAGGGGATTATATTGAGGATGGCAAGTTGAAAGCTACCAGACTGGAATAATGAAATTCTATATCATGACTCAACCACAGTCCATCAACATCTGTTTGAATTTCGCTCACATGTACCCTCCGTTGCAGACCGTATAAATATGCTGCTTGCCTTAGCTGTATATGAAGAGCGTATACTATAGTATACGCTCTTCAGCCAATGGCCACTCATTTAGATGAACTGAATCGCGCGGATGAAACTGTTTGGGTTGTACGCCACGCCCTCTTAACTACCTTGTCACTCTGTCCACTCGCCGCGAAAGAGGACGAAGGAGGAAGGCCTTTTCACACCGGACGCTGCAAACAGCGCGGGTGTATTCGCTAGACGAATTTTGCCGCTTCTCCGCTTTCGGAGTTTCACACCAGATGCAGGAGGCCAACGCAACTGCATTATCACGCCGGCCAAACAAAATGGATGAGCTCGAGGAAGAACTTTTTCTGCTTTTCCTCGTCAACAGACGAGGAAAAAGACGCTGTTATTCGTCAGTATCGAAATAGCCGCGGTGGCTGAGGCGAGCGTTGAGATTGGAAATGTGAATTGGACCTTTGCATTTCGCTTCACCCGCCTTTACCGCTTCGCCACTTTGTCTCACCACGTGTGGTGTGCAAGCTAAACTCACCACCATTGCTCCATTTCGCAGGCGATTTTTTTGCTTCGCTTCACCGCGTCCGGTGTGAGAAGGCCCTTAGGGAGACGCAGCTACCAGCTAAAATTAAGTCTAAGACAACAGCCAATCACATTTAGCGGGGCATGCAGGGGGGGGGGTGGTTTTGCGCGCACCGGCTAACTGTCTAGTAACGGGGAGATTAGCGTCTGCGTTAAGAAGTCAACGCAGACGATCACACTTTTGCAGTGACTAATATACCAGCAAAGGCTCGAAACTTATTATCCACTGTTTACAGAGTAGATCACATGTAACTCTTCTTATAAATTTATTAGCTCCCAAATCTAGACGTATTAACTATAATCTCAATCACATGTCGGTTCCAAAAAACCAAAGACTGGATCTGAAGGACTCGAAACCGCCTCGTCTATGAGCAAGCGTCAGATCTGACATTCAATATTCAGCCGTCATCCATACAAGAATTTCCGCGTCAATAATCTAAATACCTACTCTGTATGACAAAGTCCAAATGTGTATGAAATAATATGGTTTCCTACAAGAGTGAAGCGGTCAACAGTTTTCAATGATGTCAGGAATATATGATGATGCTAAATACATAAAATCCTAATCACTGACCATTATTCTTTATCCAAATGAATTTCCAAGTCGTTTCCAGGGTATGTACCTCAGTCAAGCTTTAATTGTGACTGATAATTTGAACACCATAGATATGTTAACACCATGGAAACACTAACCGCCTAACCATACAGCACAGACGCTCTAACCGACACAGCCACATCCCCTACTCAAATAAGAGGTTATTTGACCGGTTCCATAGAACGTCAGCCTCTCTGCATCGACGATGTGAATCTGGCTCACTGGGAACACCTTATTACAAGAAAAATAAGGCAGAACCATTCGATGAGGTGTTTCGAATCTGTTTTATTTCAAACTGGATTTATCAGATGGAATGGACAGCAGAAGGATATTATATAATTTATATAAAGCATGGGGTTATTATAGAGACCCCATATTTCGACACTTCACCCTAATACCACCGCCCACAACTCCCAAAACTCTTGTTTTGAGGGCCTGTGGACAAACGGGAGTGCACGCTATGAGCTCGTCTTCATAACCAAAGGCAAATGCACTGTAATAACCAAAATACAAGTCCAAGCAATGTTCTTCGTGCTTCTAATGAGGCTTGTGGGATTCTGAAGTCATTAACTTCGATGCAAACTTCAATATCTAATACTGTATTGTGATATAGCAATCGGATTTTCTGATACACCACAGCAAACTTATCTACAACGACACAACACCCTTGCATATATTACGACTTATTCACTATTAGCAAGATCGTCAACATCATCAGATAGATACGAAACGACGATATATATAATATCTAGCTCGAAGCACGACGACATACCTGCTTTTAGCACCATTTCTGTTGTACATGGCAAAACTTACCTCTTTAACAAAGTCTGTCTACTCAGAAAGATCAACGAAGACAAAACTCTATATTTCCTAAAAAAAAGCTATCGTAGACCATCAGCCCTTTCTTTATCATGCCGCTTTCAATAACGTCGTAACGTAAATCCGAGAGACGTAAAGACGTTATGATTGACTGGATTCTCTTCCAAATTTCAAAACAGACCAATCAAAATTCCAGATTTTGTTTAAAAAAATGAATTGACCAATCAAGTGCTTTAAAGCAGGACGATATCCCGCGATGCACCACTGTTTCTATGCAATCCCATTTACGGATTGGCGAATTAACTTTGAACTGTTCTCAAATCATGATTTGATGATTTTTCCATGAAACCATTTTGGCAGGTTTACGAGGAGTTCAAGTAATTTTGTTTTAACAAAATCCGCTTTTTATTGGTATGGGCCTTTGATGAACATTGGAAGAGAATGCAACCAATCATACAGTTTTTACCTGTCGTGGATTTACGGTACGATGCCATTGAGAGCAGCACGTTCAACCCGAGCTGAAGGCCTACGATACGCCTTTTCTTAGGAAATATGGAGCTTGGTCTTCGTTGATCTCCTAGAAGACAAACTACTCCGAGCGTGGACTAATCCATATCATTCTGCTGATGTGGTAACATACTGAGTTTTTTTAATGAATCTCTCCCGTAATGCAAACATGTCATCAGTAAACTATATCACAGAGAGAAGGCTCGCCCTGCTCGCTATGGAGCGACCGGATATTAAATATTGATGTCCTTGATGAATGTGCCATGTCTTGAACAAATGTCAAAAGTTAACAAAGGGTATCTCAGTCTGGTATCGGATGCTGAACTTGTTCATATTTTATTTGTCATTTTTTTTATTGCGAAGTAGATCGTTTGACTCCATTGAACAAGAGTCATACATAATATACAGCTATTTTCTTAACTTAAACTGTGGAAGGAATTGACCACAAACATTCACTTCGTCCCCGCGTTCACGAATATCCCGAATAAAAGCTTTTAACATTCCCGATCACTGAGGAAACCGCAGCCTATAATATAGATGGTTTCTCTAAGATACCTAGATAATGGATTAATCTCTAATAGATTAAAGAGCTCTTATACGCACTGAGAATATCTTCTATACCGTAAGGCCATTTTAGATTGCTATCGTAATTGTATCAAGGACATTTAGAGAGTTATTTTCTGTTATCCAATTATAGATAATCCAATTTATAAGAACCGAGCTGATTTTGAGCGACATCTTGACTGTGACGACTTCCATTGAACAGTATAAGTAAAGTCATAGTGTTCCAATGGCACCCATCATCGGATTAGATACGTAATAACAACAGTTATACAGACTATACAATCGTTGTTGATTATATTGTATGCAGATGACACGAATATTGTCTCGGATAGTGCGCAAGGATTGCAGCTATCGCTTGATAATATGTGTGAATATTGTGATATCTGGAAGCTTAAGATTAATGTACCCAAGACTAAAGTAATTATATTCAGTAAGAGAAAAGTTTGGAGCAACAAATTCAGTTTCAAATTAAATGAAAACGATATTGAAATTGTAGACACGTTTTTAGGAGAGTTATTCTCATATAACGGTAATTTTTACAAATGTCGACAGTACTTAGTTGATCAAGCTCGCAAGGCTATGTTTGCTGTGATTAAAAGATGTAGATATCTAAAGGCTCCCGTGGAAATATGACATTGACATATGGTAGCGAAATATGGGGTTTTGAGAACGTAGACATCATCGAACGATTGCAACTCCAATATTATAAATTTGTATTGAAATTGAAAAAGAATACTCCCAATTGTCTATGGAGAAACTCGGAGATATCCACTTATTGTCAAAATTAAGCTCCGTATCGTGACATTTTGGCGTAAACTGATATTAGATATTAAAAATAAATTGTCTGCAATTTTTTACAAATTCATGTTAGATATATTTAATGCAAAAGGATACACTTGCAAATGGTTACAATTTGTTAAAGGTATATTTTACTCCTGTGGTTTTAGTAACATTTGGGATAATCAATATTTTCCGAGTATTAATTGGTTATATTCTGCTGTTAAACGACGTCTAGAAGACCAGTATTTACAGGAATGGAGAGGTAAATTAAATGACAGCAATGTATATATGTTATATCGACAGTGGAAAGACATGATCGAAACAGAGAGCTATTTAGTCAATCTACAATTTAACCAAGCTATTAAAATGTGACAATTTCGAACAGGGAACTTATACGATTACAGATACATATTGGACGATTTAATGATGTAGATTAACGAGAGAGTTTGCAAAAATTGTAATTTAAATGTCATATGTGATAAGTTTCATTACTTGCTTGTATGTCCATATTTTAGAACGGTGCGAGAGGAATTATTACCCAGAAAATACTGTAATAATCCAGACATGTTCAAAATGTCATGTTTAGTGAACAGTAAAAAGAAATCAATACAAAGTAAAATTGTGAAATATTTAAAGAGAAGAGCAAAAGATATTATATAGACATAATTGTTATGTAAAGGTAGACTACGGTCTCCGCCTGGGGAATTTAAATTCTCCGTCACTGTAAATACAAGATTTCTGATTTGTATTGTATTACTCTGTACCTTTGTGTCTAAGGTGATGAGAATAAACAACGTACTTACGTACTGTGATCGATCAAGACTCAATTAAGACTATTTCCATGTCGAAATCTCGGACATGGTCAATCTGTAGAAGCCTCAAGCCTGTGTGCAAGGGCCGTATGGTCATGTCATTCAATATGTCCACATGAACAGCTACAATGAAAGCGTGACTCGGATGCAAATCATCACAGGGATCGCTTTTGATTCTTGTGATATTTTAGGAATAAGCGGTCAGTATATTTGTCTGTGGGATCATATGACTTCTTGTCAGTACACCGGCATCATTTTCAACCACCTTTTTAGGGGGTTTTTCTCGAGAAAAATATGACAATATAATAATTTGTGGCATATGGGAGAATATCAACAAGAAACATGCATTAGTCTAGAACCAAGGCCGAGAAGCGGGTCTGCAAAATGTGCAAGACTTATGGCGACATTGGGTGGGGGGGGGGGAGGGGGAATTGTTGACATCGTATGTGTCAAGATACTTTGTTTATATAAATTGTGATAATATGCAAACCCACTCACCAGTTTATTGTACCGGTGACAATTTGCGCTTCAGCTTACTACGGGATAAACCAGATAACACTAGTTTGACGTCATCATGCATAAGGCACATTCGGATAATTAGGGTGGTTCATATTGTTCCGTGACCAATTTTTTGGCTGTGCGTACCTTTCTGTGTTGATCAGTAGTAAAACGTGAACAACTGTATATGATCTATTCTTTTTGTACATAACCGCGAATATCACCATGTCAGCCGTTTTTGCCAAAACTATGAAAACAAGCGCTGGATGAGCGCAAAGACCTCCGTCGAGGCAACAGGGTCCGTAGGGGAATACATCACTGAATAACATAGGGCCGGATGCCAAGCTCAATTTTGCATTTGTTGGACGTTAACTTCACCAATGGTAATTAACCTGAGATTGAGGGTTCCCCACTAGCATGTCCAGCTAGGGATGTGAAAGTCACATTCCCCGCAAATAATTTTTGTTTGATTTCACGTGCTTGAAATATTGGAGTATGGAATAGAGCAGTGCGACGAAATTTCGATACATTGACTTTGTCAAATACGTTAGATATGCATAAATTTTGCTCGTATGTAAAGTGTTATGTCCGTTTCGGCCTAGTTAACATTAGTGGTGTTACCGCGGTGCCAGTTTTCGTTTTGTCTGGTTATGATCGATTACAGCGTCTGTAATAATTTTAGCTCTTAAATGAATATGTACTGTGAAAGCGGAGGTCGCACTTTACCTGGAAATGTCGATGAGGAAGTGTGGTTTTCTTTTATTTCTTTCTTAGACGTGTAGTTTTGTCACATTGTTTCGTCCACGGACACTTCGTTGGAACTAGCTCTGTGCGCTCGATTAGTATTTGGGATTCAAATTACGCATTTGTGCGTTCCTATATTTATATCAATAAATGTTGGAGATTATGTAACTTATGTTTCCATACTAATTATTTTTCTAAAATTAGAGATTATTCATATTTTGAGGTCTTGTTCTTTACTAAAATATGGCCTTGTAAAGCTGTCAAACGCCAGTGTTTGAATTCTGATTGGCTCTGCCAACGAAATCACGAAATCACGGTACGTAAGCCATGTGATCTCTACATCATCTGGCGGCCTATATGAAGTTCATGTAAGGTAAGATCTGTGCGTTCTGCCCCTTGTTCTTGGCGAGGTATGATCAACTTGCCACGGCAAGAGATTACAGACATACAAATATATATATATATGTCATCCTACATCTTATAACGAAAATAGCTGACATGTGGTATCCTTCAGGATGGTGTTTCACCAAAGTGAATATCCTTCATGTTGAGGTATCCTACAGTGGTGAATAGAAGGATACCATAGATGTCAGGATATATATATCCTTCAGGATACTGTAGATGTCAGGACATATCCTTCAGGATACCATAGATGTCAAGTCATATATCCTTCAGGATACCATAGATGTCAGGATATATATCCTTCAGGATACCATAGATGTCAGGATATATATATCCTTTAGGATACTGTAGATGTCAGGACATATCCTTCAAGATACCATAGATGTCAAGTCATATATCCTTCAGGATACCATAGATGTCAGGATATATATCCTTCAGGATACTATAGATGTCAGGTTATATATCCTTGAGGATATCGAAGATGTCGGGTCCAATATCCTTCAGGATACCATAGATGTCAGGCCATATATCCTTCAGGATACTGTAGATGTCAGGATATATATCGTTCAGGATACTATAGATGTCAGGTCATATATTCTTCAGGATACTATAGATGTCAAAACATATCCTTCAGGATACCATAGATGTCAAGTCATATATCCCCAGGATACCATAGATGTCAGGATATATATATCCTTCAGGATACTATAGATGTCAGGTTATATATACTCAAGGATATCGAAGATGCCGGGTCCAATATCCTTCAGGATACCATAGATGTCCGGCCATATATCCTTCAGGACACTGTAGATGTCAGGATATATATCCTTCAGGATACTATAGATGTCAGGTTATATATCCTTCAGGATACTATAGATGTCAGGACATATGCTTCAGGATACCATAGATGGCAAGTCATATATCCTTCAGGATACCATAGATGTCAGGTCATATATCCTTCAGGATATAGATGTCAGGATATATATCCTTCAGGATACTATAGATGTCAGGTCATTTATCCTTAAGGATACAAAAGAAGTCTGGTTATATATCCTTAAGGATACGAAGATGTCGGGTCATATATCCTTAAGGATACCCAAGAAATCAGGATACCATATATCCTTAAGGATACCCAAGAAGTCAGGATACCATATATCCTTAGGGATACTAGATACGTAGGAATGTCACATATCCCTAAAGATACTTAAGTGGTACTAACCTGCAGGATACTTGTCTATCAACTTAGAAGCTGTTATATTGATAAATATCCTTAAGGATACTTCATTTTAACTATTACGAAACCAACAGAATAATAAAATCCGCATTAGTTTACTTTGGTATAGTTATATTCCAATTTGAATAGTTAATATCCTTTAAAGGATATTCGAACCAAGATATGCCTGTTTCCGGAGATGAAACTGCAGTACAGGTACCTTAAGTACTGCAGTTGGACCAGGTTTTGTCTTGTAAATCTACTATCGATGTTGTGTAATACTGAGAGATGTATCCTATGATTGAGTAGCCCGACCATAGGGAGATGCCAGGATTGCTTAGATGGCACTGCAGGATAGAGTAAGAGTTACCTATCAGGAGCTGCAGGTGGATCGTGGACTAGGTAGTGTTATCCTTAGACGGCGGAAGCGGTTACATGTCTTTAGGGTATCAAAAACCAGTTGTTCAGTACTGCAGGTTGGTCACTTTAGTGATTCAGGAGAACTGGCTTAAGTGACACTGGGAATACCTTTGATATTCTACCTCGATAGAGAAAATCATGGTTCGAGTGTCCTTGAAGGACTGTTAGTATTTCAAAACCTGTAGTTATTCTTTTTTCTTTTGGTATAATAATTATTACAGCCTTTTTGATACAAGCAGTGTATGATTTATTTAGGAGAGGGCTAAATTCTATCATAGACGAGTTCAGCCACTGTACGAAATATCCACCTTATCGGGTACTGCACCATATTAAATCGGTTTACGCTTCGGTGAATTAAACCTGCGATTTGTACAAAGATGAATCTTGTCAAATACATGTATATATAAAAGCACTTTGGAAATAAGAATATAATTACTATTCTTTGAAAATGAAAATTTGAACCCCATCTTTCAGTAGTTGTTTCATTTATCTACTTAATGTAACCTTTGAAATTAAGACTCTCTGTAATGCTTTGCTGATGTATCCTCTGTCTGGGTTAGAAGTGAATGACCCACCTTACCAACTCGACTTACCATGAGTATTTGGTGAATAGAGGCGAACCCCTTTAACGAGCGCCTTCTAAATGAGATAGACGTTACCATGGTGATACTATGAGAGAGAAGAGCCAGAAGTCTATGAGACGATCTGTGACCTACAGCATATGGGTGGGCTAGTGATTTCGGTCTATGGAAAGGCTCTTTTCATGTCTATGGTATTCCTACGAGGGTCGTGACACCTTACGTCACTGGTGGCAGCAAACTAACTTGATACAAGACACACTCTATCAGTCGACCAATCAGAAAATTCGTTCCAGTATATTGATGGAAAACCTGGAATACTGTTTGAGACATTAGGCCCCTTCCCACCCACACCTCCCCCTGAGAGGACGCCCCTACCCGAATCAACACGTTAGCGGCAGATATGAGACCCTGTGTGCCTAGTTTTACCAACTTGTAATTTTGTGCTACAGGCTCTACACATCAACACTTCATATTTTGTATGTGTACAGTATAGCATCCTCATTGACAGAATCCTCTACAAAACACATCTGATTTTACCTACACTCCGTTCTGATCTGTCTCAACATCATGTGATGATGATTCAATAAGCTCGGAATAATTTTGTATACTGGTGTTACTATGTGTTCATATTGACTGGTGATGGCTGATGAGAATATTACCCATATGGAACAAATGGCTGGATTCCAGCGAATAAAAAGTGCATGTTATTCATAAACAACATACAATTAATAATACTATCAAATAATTATGTATATTCCTTGTCGACATCAATATAATACAGACAATATTATGACTGAATCATGGTAAAAGATATTCAAGGGTATATATGTCTACACTAAACTGAAGGAGACCCATGATGCGTATTATATTATGCTGTAAAACTTCACTTGCTAATCTCGATTATGTTGCTTATTGTGAAAATAAATGAAGTTATGAAAATAAATTCAGTATGATTGCCCATTACCCTCAAATTAGAAATATCTTCAGCAGCTAAAGTTAAGTCAATCATAACAATATATTTATAACACCATGGTATTGTTGTAATATCACCCAGGTATTGATCTTTGGTTAAGAATGTAATAAGAAACATATATACCTGTTCTTTGTGTTATTCTGCATGCAGTTCATTCTGTATGTATTTAATACATGTACATATACCAGAAGTGGAATTGAAATTTGAATAAAATAATCAAAATATGTTCGGTTTTTACCTCTACTCAGGAAAGTCTTTGTTTCTAGAAGCTAAATTATTTCAGACACATTCAAGTCCTCACCTGGTCAAGGGAGATAATTTTGTAAAAAAAAGAAAACAAGTATAGATCCACACTGGTGCAGACCATGAGGTTTTTTTATGACATTTGATGATATTTGTGGAGCATGCTGCAGGACTTCAACTTTCATGAATCTGATATTATCCACACAATCCCATTCTACATGATATTTTTGCCATAGCATCGATAAACTAGATCCCTTCATTTATGTGGTCTAGATCCAGGAGCTATTGGGGGCTGCAGGTTTTGTAAAAGTTAGATCCAATTATTCTGAGATAAGGAATGAAGTCCGGCATGGTTGTTTTAAGTTAAAACTGGGCATCCTTGAAAATGTATCACTCTGCCGGTCATCATTACATGCGTAATGTTTATTTCCTGAGGAATCAGCTGAGTAATCAATGTGTGTGTGGGGGTAATGCTTAATGTAATTTATTATTTATTGATATATTTATTGATTTTCTTTTTGTCTAATTGTCTTCTGTTCAAGTCATTTGGCATCGGTAAAACCTGAAATGTATATCATGATCTCCTTATTTCATCTAGTGATAGTGTCTGTTTGGTTCCAGATCACGGGGCTGAACAAGGCATGTGAAATGTGATCGTATGTCAAATAAATGCCCAGTGGTATGTCCAGGGCTTAAATCTAAAAAAAAAAAAAAAAAAAAAAAATTGTGAAAGGTTCCATCCATGCTATCAGTCAAAAATCTCAATAATGTAGGCCTACATGTGGAATGTAGACACTCCTTTGTTTCAGCTACAATAAAAATTCAGAATAAGTTTTCAGAATATTATCAGGTTTTAACAAGCAAATTATTCTTCATCAACAAGTGTCACACACCGGCGGCGGAAGCTCCCAAAAACTGGGGGGCTCGACTATCATGGCACTTTAGGCGAGGGTCCCGGGGTCGCCTAGGCCCCGGAAGCTCCGCGCTTCTACATGTAGATGGCTATAGACGCATCCTGGCCGATTTCCGGCATATAAAACGACATATCATCACTATATAATCAACTGCATTTTGAGATTGTTTTTTGTGATTTTTCTCGTCGATCATTTAAAAGAAAAATTGAGTTGATAACTTTGGAATGTAAAAAAAGTATTTTTCCTTTCTAAAATTCGAACTATACGCAGTGATCTCGAAGAAATTAACATTTCAGCAGAGGGTTGGAGAGCGCTGACATGTTTGGAGAGAAAAGTATGAACACAAAAAGAAATAATATGAAACTAAGCTTTAGCTTGATTTTGAACTTTTATAAATCAGCTAATCGTTGGATGACGCATATGCAATTCCATGCAAATTACCATATGTAGCAGTCACGATTCGTCATGGCGAACGGAATAACACGTATCAGCAAAGCACAGCATTTTAAGCAGAACCACATTCTCATTGTCTCATTGCCTCATTTGTCCAGTACAAAATGATACCAATGCCAATATATCCGTCGGCGCTTCTGTCGCCAGGAATGAACACCTGCATATCTGGTCATCTTTAGGACCACAATAACATATTCGCCCAGACATCTGGTTTTTATTTATGCTTTTGGTTATTTATAAGAAAAACTGATTTGTTGATTTTTTGGGGTAACAAACAACGACGTTTGGTCGTTTTTCTGAAAGTCGTATTCTTTCCCAACTTCCGTAACTTCTCTGGGACGGCGATGACGCGTTGAAGAGGAATATGTGAACACAAAAAAGAAATAATATGAACGCAATTTTGATTTCTAAATTTGATAATCAGCTAATCGTCCAATAAAGCTAATGCAATTTCTATGTAAATTAACATCTAAAACAGTTATTGGTCATTGCAAACGGAACAGAAGAATGAGCAAATAAGAGCACTTTAAACCAAACAGCAACGTGCCCCTACAGTGCAAAGTCGCCGCTCCGTGAAAACCTAGCCTACAGGGCGGCGCGAAAAAAACGGCCTATATATCTGGTCACATTAGGACCAAAATAATGAAAAAGTCATCCAGCTTTTGTTGAAACTGGAGGGCTGAGCCCCCACCCTCTCCAAACTGGGAGGGCTGCAGCCCCCCGCTTCCGCCGCCCCTGTCACAGCACACAATGTGGATGCCACTAAACTGTTAGGATAAATGAAAAGAAAAGTATATGTATATTATTTATCAGCTTTATTAAATAAGTTTACAGACTCACGCAGGTAGATCAATTTGGTGCTTCTGCAAAATCAAACCATTATTCAACTGCCAAATGCCAAGATAAATAGCCCCCCCCCCCGGAAATATAATTTATCAGCAAAATTTAGAATAACTGTTTTTAAACAACCAGGCTGGTGGATATCATCAACTGAAAGAAAAAAAGTATCAGAAAAATCAGGGCATCGTCGATTGTGCTGTTGTCTTTCAGTCAGTCACTCAGTCAGTTTGATATGCAACAACAACAACTTGCACTATTTGGTTCACTTCGACATAAGTCATCAGCAGACAAATACTTTACGATATATAGAAATGACGGGTGGTGTAGCCTACTATGAATCACTGAGTTGTAATGACATCAAATGGCGACAATAAACTTAACAGAAAAACGGCAAAAAATCGCATTGTCCATCTCTACAAGCTGGAGGGCCGCCATGTTAAATCTCCCGGTGGATGGGAGGTGGAACCCGACTACAGAAGCAAGGCCCATTGAAATGCATTGCAATGGAGAACCCCATTATTTCAATTGTGTCCAAACAGGAAGTCAAAATTTCGTCGGGAACCACAGTAAACCCAATTGGAAATCACATGAATCGTGGGTTCCCCATATGACACTTATTTGGCGGGAGATTTCACGTTGCATTCCTAGACCTCCGTCTGATCGACGGAGGTAAAAATTGTTGCATTATTCAAACTAAGAACAAAAGATTCATCTAGTGGACTCCAGGTGGAGAAATATATTATCAGAAAAATTATGCTAGAATAAAAGCGGCGATAGCATTATATATATATATATATATATATATATATATATATATATATATATATATATATATATATATAATGGGCATTAGAGCAATGTGAGCGTGTCGGCGTTTTCTCTATTTTCAAACAATTTATCTTCACGTTTGACCCTTTTCCTGAATTTCTACTATATATATATATATATATATATATGAGCGGGGGGGGGGGGAGAGAGAGAGAGAGAGATCGTTATTGATATGAGGTATCATCAGCTGCGTGGTTGTTGTCGGAAGAGCGTTCATCATGACGTGAAAATTATACATGGAAAGAATACATTAAATAATTAACATGCCAACGCTAAAAACCTCGTCACCATGACAATGCATTATACTTTCACTACGTCATCAACATTACAAAGTAAACGTCACTTCCGCTACGTCACTTCCGCTATACCCCAATATCAATTCATCCATATACGCCAATATCGATTCATCCCCACGCCGGCAAAATACCAGAGCTGCTCCGGCAGCTTCCACTATTATACTCATGTCATTCGAGAAAATTTAAGAAATATTCGCAATCGCCTAGAGAAGAATAATAACTGGTACAATTTCAGGATCGCCGTCATAGTTTTATGGAAGGAAAGATGTTCCTATCTATCGGTATATACCATCCATTCCCATGCCATTGAGTTAAAAAAGTAAACAAGGCTAAAGGATTACACAACGTATCAGCGACAAACCGCTTCATTTTACAAATAAAGTTTATTAGACCAGGAGAGGTGCCTGATAATGGAATAAATATGTATTAATATTCAAGGTTAATTTTAACTATATAGCCATGTACTTATTCTTACTGTCATGGGCAAAAAGTAAACATAGATGTATACAGTAAGACAACTCGGGTAACCATGAAGTGTTTAATTGACAGATAATCGCATTAGACCACGCGCACCGCGGCAGGTAGCAGATCTGATATATATATTATCATGGCAATGTGTTGTTCCCGCACTTTGTATCAGCTCGAGTTCTCGGAGTCTGATCGCCGTATCGACCGAGACCGCAATTATCATATACCGAACTCTTAGGATGTTTTTATTCACCTAATAGGGCGTTTGAATTCCGAACTATGTGTTATGACGCGCATTGATTGTGTACGTGACGTGGTAAGGCTCATTTGACCTAATTGAATAAATCCGCGCACGTGGCACTGGGCCAAAAATAAACTCGCGCGATGGAACAAACTAGGTCAGGATAAACAAAACGAGAAAGAGAGAAGAAAGACAGAGTTAGGTTGGAAGATTACCTCCCGTAATATTTGACATCGAGGAATGCAGAAATGGTGAACTTGAAACGTACATATATACTGTTTGATGTGTTGTTCAACAAACTGTCATTCGAACTGCGAAACACGATGGATCGATGCAGGCGTACGGAAATTCTCCAACTGAGAAATTCAAACAATGATTCAAACAAACAACGCGGTTCCGACAGTGTCACAGACGATTCTTGATTCAGGAATTACATTTTACAGTCAGTTGGTCAGTGTTAAAGGTACGTGTATAGATCGACGCATGCCCGATGGCTAAGAGGCAGTTGTTGAAATTCACGGCAAGGAAAGTTCATCAGTGGTTTGGCGAGACGAAACTTTATGGAGAAACGAAATGGGTGGGATTTACGGTTTGCCCAGAAAACTTACTGTGCCGTGTTCACGCTGCCAGCTGCATAATGTTCATACGACCGTATTACATCTAAATCGGATAAAAAAAATAAATAAAAAATACTAGGCCTACCAGTATTCGATCATGATTGGATTTTACAGTTTCTCTTGGATTTATCGAATCAAACATAATTTTTCAAATGACTTTTGATTTGAATAAGAAAACACGTGATTGAATTGCTGTCTATTTTATAACTGTGGATCAACTGTCTGTCCCTGGAATTCAGATGTTTTCTATAAAGCAGTAGTCAAGCAGAGCTTGCAGGGGCAATTGCACCGATAATCCATGGCCAGACGGGGAGCGTGCAGTCCCCATCAAGGCGGCCTGAAAATAGAGATTTGCTGCATCGGTTATCACTTCACCGAAGACGAACGGGGGGGGAGGAATATCGGCGTGTTTATTTTCAACGTTAAGAGACTTACAACATATAGACTAAACAACATTACGAGCCAGAGTAGCCATGTGTTCGTGCTTTCGTTCAGTTCTTGTCACTGAAAACGTGGTCACGCGGTAGAGCCACAGAGTTTGTCTTTCGTTCATTTGTATTCGCCATCAAGAAATAATTTCAAATACCGGGTAACAGGCCTATATTTGATTTTGAGTCTTGGAATAAAACGGATGTTATCATAATCGACTAGATTCTTTTTGTTGAAATTTTTACATCATTCAGCGTTACTATTTAAATTAATTCTCGCAAGTTGTTGCTCACTATCTATGTGATGAACTTTTCAATGATTTCGTCGCACAGTAATCAGTGAGGTACGGCGGATACGGTCCACCGTAAGTTAACAAGGCTCAGATTGACGGTCAGGAAGGCCAAAATCAGACTCAGAATAGGTTTAGTATATATGCATATATTATCGGAAGTGTAGATCCACTTGTATTGATCTGGAAATACCCTTCAGAACGGGTCAGCATGTGTAAAGTTTTCAGTTCTATTATTAGAACAGAACGGGATTCACGGGCTTTCTCTGACAGGTTGTCAAGGTCACCAGCGAAAATAGTTCCGGTTACCGAGTAGGGCGATACAGATAGCGACTAGGGTGATACGGAAACAGAAAACGCGAGTGTGTATCACTATCCTAGCACGCATAGGTATATGATAAAAAGGAATATCAGGAGATTAACACTCACCGTTACAATTTTAAATAATTGGTATGTTTTGATACCCATATGTTCTACACCAGCAAATGACACAAGAAGTCTGAATGCATATCCAGTCTGCACAATATCACATCGCTATTGAGAAAATATTTAAAAAATATACTTTAGCACTATAATTTCAGAACATATATGTTACATATATATGGCGTATATATCCCCATATATCATAACCATGTTACAGTCTAGCCATTATCCGGGTATTCTCCGGAAATTATCCGGCAATTTACTACAAAATGCCCCAACTTTACTACTAGCCATATATATTTCTCACCGAGCTAACTGAGCTGAAAACCTCTTTAATCTCTCGAGGTTACCCAGAGGGCCTTATTGATAAGGGAATAAGGAAGGCATCTGCCCAGCCCGTAAGCGAACTTCGTCAGTCATCTGCTAAAGCCACAAACAGAAATGTTATACCTCTCGTCACTACACACAACCCGAATAATAATAACATTTTCCCGATAGTGCTAAACACGTTACCTATTCTAAACAATAGTGCTAAAATGAAAGATATTGTTAACAATTCATCTTTTATTAATAGCAAAAGACAAGCCCCAAATCTTAAGAAGATTCTTACAAAAGCTCGTTTTTCGGAAAGCCAGTTACATGCACAGGCCGCGAAATGTAACAGATCGAAATGTGGCGCATGTATCCATATACTAGAAGGACCTAGCATTAAATTCAATGACACAAATTCTGTGTTTGAGGTTAAATTCAACATGTCATGTGACAGTAAATATGTTGTATACGCACTGATTTGTCAGGGCTGTGGAAAGCAGTATATCGGTCAGTAGTATATAAAAACCCGATTCCTTAGTATTGACCTACTTTTGTGGAGCATGTGTGGAGCTCTCGTCCAATCAGAAGCGAGTATTTCAAATCCGTCACAGAGCTCTCGTCCAATCAGAAGCGAGTATTTCAAATTGACCAAAAAGCTACCTCCAGCACAGGAGAGTTCCAATTTTTCCAGGTCAAAAATAGTTCCATGTATTCATCCGCGGTGATGCCGTTTTGGTGGTGATGCGGTCGCGGGAAAAAGCTTCCGCGGAGTAAAAGTAGTCCCTAGATAAAATGGTCCGATTGGGTCGAGTGAGGTATCAAAGTGAAGCTTATGTGAAGGGGCATCTAATGGGCTGAGTGTGGGGTTGAAATATCGGCATTCTGCGCATGCGCGGTGGCCGAAGGGTATGGAAATAGACGTTTTGGAGCTAGGGGAGCCCTAATGGACCAATGGGGTCGAGTGAGGTATCAAAGTGAAGCATTCGTGAAGGGGCATCTAATGGGCTGGGTGTGTGGCTGAAATATCGGCATTCTGCGCATGCGCGGTGG
>JAVTVY010055202.1:0-30400 GCA_036873755.1 Hanleya hanleyi
ATCCAGATAATACACATTTAGCGCTGTCCGGGAGGGTACGAAAGCTCCAATTTAGACACTCAAAAATGGGTCAGGAAGACAGATAAAGGTATTAGGAAGATATGTCGACCACTCTAAAAGTGGCACAAATTCGATATCTGGGTGATTGGGAGCAACAAATACATTCAGTGTAAATTATAAAAATATCCAGATAATACACATTTAGCGCTGTACGGGAGGGTACTAAAGCTCCAAGTTAGACACACAAAAATGGATCCGAAAGATAGATAAATGTATTAGGAAGATATGTAGATCATTATAAAGGTGGCACAAATTCGATTTCCGAGTGATTGGGAGAGACAAATAAAGATAGTGTAAATTAACCATATCGAGATAATAACCATTTAGTGCTGTCTGGGAGGGTATGGCAGCTCCAAGTTAGACACTAAAAAATGGGTCAGGAAGATAGATAAATGTTTTAGGAAGATATGTAGACCACTCTAAAAGTGGCACAAATTCGATTTCTGGGTGATTGGGAGCAAAAAATACGGTCGGTGTAAATTATAAAAATATCCAGATAATACTCATTTATCGCTGTCTGGGAGGGTATGGCAGCTCCAATTAAGACACTCAAAAATGGGTCAGGAAGACAGATAAAAGTATTAGGAAGATATGTAGACCAATCTGAAAGTGGCACAAATTTGATATCTGGGTGATTGGGAGCAACAAATACAGTCGGTGTAAATTATAAAAATATCCAGATAATACACATTTAGCGCTGTCTGGGAGGGTATGGCAGCTCCAAGTTAGACACTCAAAAATGGGTCAAGAAGACAGATAAATGTATTAGAAAGATATGTGGACCACTCTAAAAGTGGCACAAATTCGATATCTGATCGATTGAGAGCAACAAATAGAGTCGGTGTAAATTATAAAAATATCCAGATAATACCCACTAAGACCGACTTAGCGCTGTCTGGGAGGGTTCTGCAGCTCCAAGTTAGACACTCAAAAATGGACCAGAAAGATAGATAAAGGTATTAGGAAGATATGTAGACCACTCTAAAAGTGGCACAAATTCGATTTCTGGGTGAATGGGAGCAACAAATACAGTCCGTGTAAACTATAAAAATATCCAGATAAAACCAACTTAGCGCTGTCTGGGAGGGTATGGCAGCTCCAAGTTAGACACTCAAAAATGGATCAGGAAGGTAGCTAAATGTATTAGGATGATAGGTAGACCACTCTAAAAGTGGCACAAATTTGTTATCTGGGTGATTGGGAGAGAACAATACAGATAGTGTAAATTAACCATATCGAGATAATAACCATTTAGCGCTGTCTGGGAGGGTATGGCAGCTCCAAGTTAGACACTCAAAAATGGGTCAGAAAGATAGATAAATGTTTTAGGAAGATATGTAGACCATTCTAAAGGTGGCACAAATTCGATTTCTGAGTGATTGGGAGAGACAAATACAGATAGTGTAAATTAACCATATCGAGATAATAACCATTTAGTGCTGTCTGGGAGGGTATGGCAGCTCCAAGTTAGACACTCAAAAATGGGTCAGGATGATAGATAAAAGTATTAGGAAGATATGTAGACCACTCTGAAAGTGGCACAAATTCGATTTCTGGGTGATTGGGAGCAACAAATACAGTCGGTGTAAATTATAAAAATATCCAGATAATACACATTTAGCGCTGTCTGGGAGGGTACGGCAGCTCCAATTTAGACACTCGAAAATCGGTCAGAAGGTAGATAAATGTATTGGGAAGATATGTAGACCACTCTAAAAGTGGCACAAATTCGATATATGAGTGACCGGGAGCAACAAATACAGTCGGGGTAAATTATAAAAATATCCAGATAATACCCATTTAGCGCTGTCTAGGAGGGTATGGCAGCTCCCATTTAGACACTCAAAATGGGTCAGCAAGATAGATAAATGTATTAGGAAGATATGTAGACCACTCTAAAAGTGGCACAAATTCGATTTCTGGGTGAATGGGAGCAAAAAATACAGTCCGTGTAAACTATAAAAATATCCAGATAATACCAACTTAGCGCTGTCTGGGAGGGTATGGCAGCTCCAAGTTAGACACTCAAAAATGGATCAGGAAGATGGATAAATGTATTAGGATGATAGGTAGACCACTCTAAAAGTGGCACAAATTCGATATCTGGGTGATTGGGAGCAACAAATACAGTCAGTGTAAATTATAAAAATATCCAGATAATACACATTTAGCGCTGTCTGGGAGGGTATGGCAGCTCCAGGATAGACACTCAAAAATGGGTCAGAAAGACAGATAAAGGTATTAGGAAGATATGTAGACCACTCTAAAAGTGGCACAAATTCGATATCTGATTGATTGAGAGCAACAAATAGAGTCGGTGTAAATTATAAAAATATCCAGATAATACCCACTAAGACCCACTTAGCGCTGTCTGGGAGGGTTCTGCAGCTCCAAGTTAGACACTCAAAAATGGACCAGAAAGATAGATAAAGGTATTAGGAAGATATGTAGACCACTCTAAAAGTGGCACAAATTCGATTTCTGGGTGAATGGGAGCAACAAATACAGTCCGTGTAAACTATAAAAATATCCAGATAATACCAACTTAGCGCTGTCTGGGAGGGTATGGCAGCTCCAAGTTAGACACTCAAAAATGGGTCAGGAAGATAGATAAATGTATTAGGATGATATGTAAACCACTCTGAAAGTGGCACAAATTCGATATCTGGGTGATTGGGAGCAACAAATACAGTCGGTGTAAATTATAAAAATATCAAGATAATACCCATTTAGCACGGTCTCGGAGGGTACGGCAGCTCCAATTTAGACACTCGAAAATGGGTCAGAAGATAGATAAATGTATTAGGAAGATAGGTAGACCATTCTGAAGGTGGCACAAATTCGATTTCCGAGTGATTGGGAGAGACAAATACAGATAGTGTAAATTAACCATATCGAGATAATAACCATTTAGCGCTGTCTGGGAGGGTATGGCAGCTCCAAGTTAGACACTCAAAAATGGATCAGGAAGATAGATAAATGTATTAGGAAAATATGTAGATCATTCTAAAGGTGGCACAAATTCGATTTCTGAGTGATTGGGAGAGACAAATACAGATATTGTAAATTAACCATATCGAGATAATAACCATTTAGTGCTGTCTGGGAGGGTATGGCAGCTCCAAGTTAGACACTAAAAAATGGGTCAGGAAGATAGATAAATGTATTAGGAAGATAGGTAGACCACTCTAAAAGTGGCACAAATTCGATTTCTGGGTGAATGGGAGCAACAAATACGGTCGGTGCAAATTATAAAAATATCTAGATAATACTCATTTAGCGCTGTCTGGGATGGTATGGCAGCTCCAATTTAGACACACAAAAATGGGTCAGAAAGACAGATAAAAGTATTAGGAAGATATGTAGACCAATCTGAAAGTGGCACAAATTTGATATCTGGGTGATTGGGAGCAACAAATACAGTCGGTGTAAATTATAAAAATATCCAGATAATACCCATTTAGCGCTGTCTAGGATGGTACGGCAGCTCCTATTTAGACACTCAAAAATGAGTCAGGAAGATAGATAAATGTATTAGGAAGATATGTAGACCACTCTAAAAGTGGCACATATTCGATATCTGGGTGATTGGGAGCAACAAATACAGTCGGTGTAAATTATAAAAATATCCAGATAATACCCATTTAGCGCTGTCTGGGAGCGTACGGCAGCTCCAATTTAGACACTCAAAAATGGGTCAGAAGATAGATAAATGTATTAGGAAGATATGTAGACCACTCTAAAAGTGGCACAAATTTGATTTCTGAGCGATTGGGAGAGACAAAACCGATAGTGTAAATTAACCATATCGAGATAATACCCATTTAGCGAGGTCTCGGAGTGTATGGCAGCTCCAATTTAAACACCCAGAAATGGGTCAGCAAGATAGAGAAATGTATTAGGAAGATATTTAGACCACTCTAAAAGTGGCACAAATTCGATTTTTGGGTGATTGGGACAACAAATACAGTCGGTGTAAATTATAAAAATATCCAGATAATACCCATTTAGCGCTGTCTGGGAGGGTATGGCAGCTCCAATTTAGACACTCAAAAATGGGTCAGGAAGAAAGATACATGTATTAGGAAGATAGGTAGACCACTCTAAAAGTGGCACAAATTCGATATCTGGGTGATTGGGAGCAACAAATAGAGTCGGTGTAAATCATAAAAAATATCCAGATAATACTCATTTAGCGCTGTCTGGGAGTGTATGGCAGTTCCAATTTAAACATCCAAAAATGGGTAATAAAGATAGACAAATGTATTAGGGAGATATATGGACCACTCTAGAAGTGGCACAAATTCGATTTCTGAGTGATTGGGAGCGACAAACACAGATAGTGTAAATGACCATATCGAGATAATACCCATTTAGCGCTGTCTCGGAGGGTATGACAGCTCCAATTTAGACACTCAAAAATGGGTCAGGAAGATATATAAATGTATTAGGAAGATATGTAGACCACTCTAAAAGTGGCACACATTCGATATCTGGGTGATTGGGAGCAACAAATACAGTCGGTGTAAATTATAAAAATATCGAGATAATACCCATTTAGTGCTGTGTGGGAGGGTATGGCAGCTCCAATTTAGACACTCAAAAATGGGTCAGAAAGACAGATAAAAGTATTAGGAAGATATGTAGACCACTCTAAAAGTGGCACAAATTCGATTTCTGGGTGATTGGGAGCAACAAATACAGTCCGTGTAAATTATAAAAATATCCAGATAATACCCATTTAGCGTTGTCTGGGAGGGTATGTCAGCTCCAATTTATACACTCAAAAATTGCTCAGGAAGATAGATAAATGTATTAGGAAGATATGTAGGCCACTCTAAAAGTGGCACAAATTCGATTTCTGGGTGATTGGGAGCAACAAATACAGTTCGTGTAAATTATAAAAATATGCAGATAATACCCATTTAGTGCTGTCTGGGAGGGTATGGCAGCTCCAATTTAAACACCCCAAAAATGGGTCAGAAAGATAGATATTAGGGAGATATCTAGGCCACTCTAAAAGTGGCTAGCAAAATATTTTGAGATGTACACAGATATTACTAGGACCCTTTAGAAATGTCCGTAATAGCACACATTTTGAAGTATTCTTCTCAAATCTATATTCACAGCAAAGAAAATTTATTGGAGAAAACATGGTCTCATTCGTGTTATGAAAGACATATTGGTTGTCGAAATACGTCGATTTTCATGTAGGTTAATTCTTTCACATAGCGCCAGTTAGAATATCGAAACGGGAATAGGGAATAAGGAAATAACTTCCGTTTCCTCCAATAGGAAATGGCCCCAATATAAAACAGCGGAAATCTTGCAAAATTGCAGCCTTCAATGTTTGCTCGAGCCAGAGTTTAATATACGTGGAGCATTTAACTGCATCTATTAGTAGGAACTTTACCATACTCTAGATTTATTACCACTCCATCAGATGTCGGTCTTATGCTATGCATTGGTATATCATATGAAAGGCCGTTTGCCCTTTCCACTTTGGTTTTAACAGGTGGTGGTTACTGGTTGGACGGTACAGACCTGCAGGTTCCGGGTGAGTGGATGTGGATGAGCCAGATGAAAGCCATTCATTACAGTGACTGGTATCCCGGACAGGGAAAGAGCTCTCCGGTTCTGAACTGCTTGGTACTTTGGAGAGATTTCAACTATCAGTGGGGCAATTATCAGTGCAACAAGGATGCTAATTTCATCTGCGAGAAGGCGTAAGTTGAGTCTTATGTGTGAGTACATATTGTCGCTCGGTTGGAAGAGAGAAACGTAGTGTGTTTCTGTGTGTGTTCCTATACTGCATATATCAGCAACTTTTGTTGGTAACATTTTTCATATATACGCCATTAACGAATTTTGTCATTTTCGGCAGCCTGTACACTTTCAGTAAATTCTCACATGTACGAATTCAACACTACCAGTTCAACGCCAAAACCCATAACTTAAATATATGGAATACGTTGTTCAAAAGGTGAAAATGTTTACAGAGTTTCTTCATGATTGGAACCGGTTAGATTTACTTAAACCTGATAAGTGGAAATTGGTTATGGCGCTTGGCTAAACGGTTAAGTGGTATCGGTTCTTTTACTCTTCTTATTCCATCTTATCCAATCTTCAAGCGATTATAACTAAACGCAGTTCATTCAACATTTTATGTTACACCTGCATGAAAGTATCAATAGCGTTATATTATAGGTGGGGAGTATGCGCTGTGTCGATGTTCTGAATAAGAACTTGCGCTATTTTCCCCAGAGGGTCACGTGGTCATTCCAGTCGATGCGTCCACATAAGTAGTTGCTTAGAAAGCGTGGCTGAGAAACAGAACATCACAGGAATCAAGTTTGATCCTTCGATGCTTTTGGGAAGAATGTAGGAAATGTTCCCCCCTGAAAAAGTTCCCCCAGGAATGTATTCAGAATTCATAATATTCATAATATGTGAATTCTCGTCAGTACGCCGGCATTTCCCCCTCACCATGGTATTATTATTCTTTATAGTGTTTTGTATTATTGACGCGGGAGTTAGCGATGGACAACTGCTGACTTTCCTATGAAGGATATGTGACCTATATTAAAGTTAACCTTTTCGAATTCGAACTGACTGACGCGTCTGAAAGATTGGCATGAAGACAACTGGCGTTCAATAGCGAGATGTCGTCCGTAAAGACTTTTCGCAACTATAATTGGAGAACCTTATTTATCTGACAGCAATAGTACAAAAATCCAAGTATACATCAAGTAGAAAAAAAATATGTATCTACATGTTTCCTGCAAGAGACGCTTAATATGGTTGTGCAAGAGACGCTAAAGCGGAAGGTTGGAGCCCATCTCTAAATTACTGCAGAAGTTTGAATACTTATTGCACATTTTCGATCCTGGGCATCCACTATAAGCCAAATTGCTGGGACAGTGCATAAGAGACGCCTAGAGTGAATCCCGATATACATATATCATTTATTTCAATTTAGCTCATAGCCCGCTGAATTTGTCTTTGATCTTTTGTTTTGATAAATGGGAAACACCACTGTCTCAAACAGTTTAGTAAGCCCCGCCCCCGTAGTAAGCGTGCTATAATTTTCAGAGCCGTGCTATTATTTCCAATTGTACCTGTGAACCTCGGAACACCTGGCACGCTGCCAAGACGCATTCAATAACAAATAACGACAAGTCAATGCAAATCAATGTCAATGTAAACAATTGTATTCAAAACATCAAAACATCATCCGTGATCGCCAAAGAAAGTACACGAGGATCATGTCTAGACCAGTGATTTTGAAGTAGGGCCGACACGCGGAAAACTGGGCAGAAAAAACTTAAATTTCACTGAAATACAGGCATTTCTGTAACAGGATAATTCAATTCAAATATTCTGTTTGAAAGATCAATAAATGTCTGAAATACGGTAATTTGAAAGTTTCAAGGATCTGTGAGCATAAGCATCAACATTAATAGTTATTTTTTTTTAAATTCAGAGCAGAAGAGCATATAAAAGTGCTTGAAACTCCACGAAGATAATTCGTTCACGTTACACACCAGTTCACTTTCCGCCGAAATTGAACACATAATTGCTGAACACATTTCCTTGACGCGAATTGCCGATACCGAATGGAAATTTGTTATCGTTATTACCCTTACCAGAATGTCCAGCTGGTGGGATGGTGTCCGTGCCTTGTATGGATACCGGTGCGTTTTCCTGGTCTTCCACTGTTGTTTCGCTTTTAATTGTACTTTCCTTCGAAACAGTACATGATGCCTTTGCTATTGTGTTTGAATAACAAAGTTCCCAATTCTTCGTCACGGGCCAGATCATCTGGCTCAATGTCGTACAAATCCAAGCTCTGTGATAATGTCATTTCAGCACGGCTGGTAAACGATGGAATGTCAATTTGTGACAGAACAAAATCTGTTTCCAAATCATCTGCCTCGTGTAACATGACGCTTTCGCTGACATCATTTGCCCACTCCATCTTGAAGAATGAAACACAATACCGAGATCAACAGGTTTTTTACCCGTCAGAGGATGTGCACGTGTTACACGCGCTGGACTTGATTGACAGCTGTGAGCTAAATCAGTTATAGAACTATTTACTCGAGATTTCCGATCCAACCAATGCGCGGGGCTGGTTTGCACTCGGGCTACGCCCTCGTGTAAACCACGCCCCTTGCATTGGTTAAATCGGAAATCTCTCGTAAAACGTACTATAACCATTACGTATGTAATCGACGTCCACAAATAAATAAAGCGCTCCAAAAATCGAAAGAGCTTATGCGGATGAGAAACGAAGCACCAAAGTAGTAGTGTATAAAGAATGAATTGAGGCCCATTTCACCCGGATGTAGAGGTCATTTGTGGCGGTCACGTGGCGGTCGGAGAGGTCAAGTGCAGTATAGTTCCGGCAGAATCACCAAAAGCTACCTCCAGCACACGAGAGTTCCAATTGTTGGAGGGGATGTATTCAGAATGTATTCATCCGCGGTGATGCGGTCTGGCAGCGGTTTTGGCGGTGATTCGGTCTCGGGGAAAAAGCTTCCGCGGAGAAAAAGTAGTCCCTAGATAAAATGGTCCGATTGGGTCGAGTGAGGTATCAAAGTGAAGCATTCGTGAAGGGGCATCTGATGGGCTGGGTGTGGGGTTGAACTATCGGCATTCTGCGCATGCGCGGTGGCCGAAGGGTATGACAATAGCCGTTTTGGAGCTAGGGGAGCTACTAATGGCCCAATGGGGTCGAGTGAGGTGTCAAAGTGAAGCATTCGTGAAGGGGCATCTGATGGGCTGGGTGTGGGGTTGAACTATCGGCATTCTGCGCATGCGCGGTGGCCCAAGGGTATGGAAATAGACGTTTTGGGGTGTAGGTGGGCTCCTCATGGACCAATGGGGTCGAGTGAGGTATCAAAGTGAAGCATTCGTGAAGGGGCATCTAATGGACTGGGTATGGGGTTGAACTATCGGCATTCTGCGCATGCGCGGTGGTCAAAGGGTATGAAAATAGACGTGTTGAGATGTAGGGGAGCCCCTAATGGGCCGATGGAGTTGTACGAGGTATCCATGTGAAGCCTAGGTGAAGGGTCATCTGATGGGTTGGGTGTGCGGTAGGAATATCATTCTGCGCATGCGCAGACGCAATGCGGAGCTCTCGTCCAATCAGAAGCGAGTATTTCAAATCCGTCACAGAGCTCTCAGCCAATCAGAAGCGAGTATTTTGACCGGTGCATTATGGGACATATCCAAGATGGCGGCACGTATGTTCAAGATGGCGGCACATCCGGTGTCGAAAACTGGCCATTTTGTCGGGATGTGGTCACCTAGTGTCGAAAACTGGACCCTGTATGGGTCCTGCTAGACGTTTTGGAGCTAGGGGAGCCCCTAATGGTCCAATGGGGTCGAGTGAGGTATCGAAGTGAAGCATTCGTGAAGGGGCATCTGATGGGCTGGGTGTGGGGTTGAACTATCGGCATTCTGCGCATGCGCGGTGGCCCAAGGGTATGGAACTAGACGTGTTGGGGTGTAGGTGGGCTCCTCATGGGCCGATGGGATCGAGTAAGGTATCCACGTGAAGCCTAGGTGAGGGAGTTACACTAGGGTGTCGTTTCCATTCTGCTGCGCAGGTCACGTTGGGGTTGTGACGTCACTTCCGGGTTTTCACTAAAACTACCTCCAAACATAGAAGAGTTCCAATGTTCCTATTACACGTCCGTATGTTCAACCTCCGGGGTTTTTCCCGCCTCGCCCCTCCCCGTCCCGCAGCGCGCACGCGCGGGTTCTCCGGAAGTGCGCGTCATCACCGGCAGTGCGCGCGCGCAGGTCAAAAGGTCACATCCAGGTCAAACGGTCTCCCTCTCGGCAAGGTTCGGAGAATACATAGAACTTATAGTAATAAACTTAATCTATACGTGTTGGACGAGTCTTCACTCACCGTATACACGTACCTCAATGAAATGCCCGCTCCAAACCTAGACCAAAAAACACGTTTTTGGTCTGTGGGCTGATTTCATTGGCTCTCTATTTTTACTATAGTGCTCTTGCATTCTAACCTTGATGGGTTACATTTTGGCCCCATCCTACACCACTGATTTCAGTTTGACTGAATCTCCACATTGGGCATATACATTATTTATTCTGTATTATACAATCGGATAGCGGTTGTCGTGAATAACAACAAGTTCAGCAATGTTTATATATTTTATTATCCCCAATGTTACATCATACCCAGGCTGGGGGAGCCGCCCTGGGTATGTTTAGTATGTTCACAGCAAAAGAAATTGAAATATCAAACACCATGTTTTATTATTCAACGCACCGTCACATTAGGTACAAGGGTTTACTGAGCTCAATTCAACGATCAGCATGTAGACATAGAGAGTATGTGCGGCATGTTATGGTATCCATCAGTGCGCAGGTGACGCATTCAACCGATGGCGGTGGTCGGTCAGCTTGGTCAGGAAAAACGTGATATTGGTTACCCTCTCTACCACCCATTGTATGTTGGGGCGTTGACGATGTGCCCATCTCAAGGCATCCACAGTGTCCAGTATCTCCAGCATCGTCTCTAGTGATCTCCGGTTAATGATGGTGAACGGCTGGTCCACACATAGATATTATTGCCGGGATAATAATACCGTAACTGGCCCGTCTTTTTGTGACGTAAGATGTACCCGAAAGCGACATTCAATTTGAAGGCCGTAGTTTGATCTTTGAAGATGGCTCCACGTAGCTGCGTAGACGGGTGCGGTTGGTCAGTGGAAAATTGTAAATATCTTGAATAGGGCCATGAGGGTGGAAACAGTGCCGTGTCATGGACCAATGGCGCCGATCGATGTCACTCACTGGATGGTTGTCCTGTAAGAGATCGCCCAGAAAATGTTCGATGTTGTCAGGCGTATGACACGAAACCGTAACGCTGGGGTCCGGCTGGATATCCAGGCTCTTCTGAACTGTGGGTATAGGCGGGCTCTCCTTCATCGCATCACCAGTGGCGTTCGTCTCCCCGGGCTTATCTTCACTGGGTCTGACCTTCCGCGGCTCCTCTTCAGTAGGAAGTTGTCGCTCAAACCGTAGAGACGGACCATGAACCAAACGCTGATGCCGTCTTAACTGACTGCGTCGTTTGAGGAGTTGACCACAATCCTCGCATGGACGCTTGCGTCGCCCATGAATTGAACGTTCGTGGCGCAGTAACTGATCCTCCCGATTAAATGACCCTGCGCAGGTTATACAAGTATACCGTGCATCGTTGTGGGTGGAGGCCTCGTGGCGTCGTAAATTATCTAGACGAGTAAACTGCCTCTGACAAGTTGTGCAAGTGAACATCTTGGTGGAATCGCCCAGAAAATGTTCGATGTTGTCAGGCGTATGACTCTGTACCGGGGCATGAATCAAACGTTGGTGTCGCAGCAACTGACTTGAGTCGTTTGAAGAGTTGACCACAATCCTCGCATGGACGCTTGGGTGGCCCATGAATTGAACGTTCGTGGCGCAGTACAGCATCTTCCCGATTAAATGACCGTGCGCAGGTTATACAAGTATACCGTGCGCCGTTGTGGGTGGAGGCCTCGTGGCGTCGTAAATCTTCTGGGCGAGTAAACTGCTTCTGGCAAGTTGTGCAAATGAACATCTTGGTGGTTGACAGAGTGTCTGATGAAACGGCAAGGCCGCTTCCCTGTTGTAGGACGCTAGCTGGTAATCTATTTTTAGCACACTCTACCCCAAGTCGAGGATCGAGACTGGTGTACTGGTGTACGACTGAGCCGCATTGCGCGCGCGCGCCCATGAAGACCCTCATACATACCCAATGCAGGCGCAGACGCGAAGTGCCCTGATGTAAAAATGACGTCACTTCCGGTTTGGGTGAATGGAGCGTGACCTTTGGACATGTCCAGACTTGTCTGACCGCCCTTGTTGGAAAATGGCGGATAATGGCGCCTAATGGCGGAAGGTGGCCGCCATTGTGGGAAAATGGCGGCTAATGGCGGAAGGTGACCGCCATTGTGGAAAACCCCACAGACAGGTCAGTACATGCATTCCTATGATGTTCACAGGTTATTCACGCATAATAAAAGGATTGACCTGTAATCTGTGTTGTTGTTGTTGCTCTCTTTTTTGGACTAACCCATCAGAATAGTACGTATCACGGACTGCACCCGTATAGCTAGGCGCGCATGTGTTACCTGGTCTATAAAACACGTCTCTCTGGATCCCACACCTTCATTTCTACGGTTGCAGAGCCATGACGGCGATCCAGCCCTATGCCACTCGCATTTTACAGCATGCCACCGCGGTGAATTCATTCCCGGATTACCGAGCAGTGGTTCGGTCCATGTTTGCAGATGGCGACGACAACGAGGGGCGACGCCAGATCCTGAACGAGTTCACAGAAGCGGTCCTCGACAGAGTGCACTCGATGGAGAGGTGTGCCATCACTCACCACTACTGGACTATGACAGCCATCCTTGATGCTCGTGCTATGGACCACGAGCGCTCACGCCGGAACTGACAATAGTCTGTGCCCTATTGACCCTGGCGCTGTGGTATTGACAGTGGCAGCTGACTATAAATACGAGAGTCAGACAGAGTGTGTGTCATTCACCGTTCGTCATTGGAGCAAGCATGTCACCCGTCCTACGAGCCATCCTTCCCCTTACACCCCGGGTGGGATTACACGTCTATGAAGATAAAGTCACCCTCGTGGAAGACCGTGGAGATGTTTGCTGGTCGCCCGCTGAGACCGTATCGAATACGGTGACGCTACATCGTGACGGCTGGACCAAATTTAAACGGGTGTTGAGCGGCGAGCTCGATGGATACGTCATCCACATAGACAATGCCATTTGCGTATACCGTGGACCCTTCTTCCCACGCCTGGGCCGCTACCAAGATCATACGCGAAGCTTCACCCTAGACCCCGATCTGTGGATAGCCTTCGAGAAAGTGGTGCCTATCGTGGACCAGCTGTTTACACCGGACGAGCGGTCATCAGACGAGTTGGAGTGGGCTCGTGCCCTGAGAGAATCGGCGGCAGAACCCAATGAACAACTGTCTAGCCATGAACGCGAAGACGATGCCATTGATTACCCGGCTAGACTCAGTCAGCGCAGTGACATGACCACTTGATCCTTTGATCTCACGGGGTTCTCCCTATAAATACGAGAGACAGTCAACTCTGGTACCATTCACGTACTGACCATGGCGGAGCATATAATACTGGCGTATCTCAGCTTGACCCCGAGGTTTTCCTGCACGTGTATGCGGATATGGTCGATATCATGGAGGAGGTGGGAGACATCTTTGATGCGGACCCTACACAACCGTGCCCGGTTCACATTCGTCTGTCCCGAGAGGGCTGGACCAAATTCAAACGGGTGTTGTCTGGTGAACTGGACGGCGACCTCATCCATTTGTGTCACGATGTGTACATCCGACGCGGCCCTTTCTTTGCTCAACTGGCTCGGCTAGATGGGGGTACAGTGCATTTTACCCTTCACCCTGATCTATGGTCTGCATTGGAAGATGCCGTGGTAGATGTGGATGAAGTGCTTATCAAGCGGTCATCAGACGAGTTGGACTGGTCATTGACCATGGACACTGTGAAAGCCAATGAAGAAAACCAGAAAGAAACTCCAGCCCAAGATATACCCGTTATAAATAAACGATAGAGCCAGGGTGCATCATCATTTTGTCACCATGAAACGCTGGGAGAAGGTGGTGGATAACTTATACTACAGTCCCGACAGTCCGGCGGCCTATAGTGCATTGTCGGCTCTCTATCGAGCGGCCAAACCCCAGGGGATACAACGTGCCCAAGTCCGAG
Organism: Hanleya hanleyi; assembly: GCA_036873755.1. Classification (NCBI taxonomy): domain Eukaryota; kingdom Metazoa; phylum Mollusca; class Polyplacophora; order Lepidopleurida; family Hanleyidae; genus Hanleya; species Hanleya hanleyi. The sequence continues at coordinate 13,877 of JAVTVY010055202.1, forward strand.
ATTGGTTAAGAAAACAAGACACCTATACCTTACACCGAGCTGTCCGTCGCCATTTTCTACGGAACCGGGTCATCGTGGGAGGAATTGCTGGCCAAGCAAAGCAACTTACGGTTGGAAATCCACTTTGCAGAGCCCTGGCGACCACCGTCAATGTCATCTGCTACGCCGAGTTTGACAACATCATTCAAGTGGACAAGGCGCGCAACGTGCTGTGTGACTTCTCCACCTAACATGGATACAGACCAGATAACCACCGTGCTGGAGAATGACGCAGAGACACGTATGGTCTTTCAAGGGGTGTTCGCCAGAGATGTGTTTCCATTGGACCGTATATATCCTGCTGCTTACGGTCTCAACACGGACCCGATGGATCGGCCCGGTGAACATTGGGTGGCCGTGTACTTGACAGAACAGCAGGGCGAATACTTTGACCCGTACGGCCTGCCACCCCTCCATCCCGATTTAACAGACTTCATGGATCAAGGCACAGAGATGTGGTGTTGGAACAGTCAAACGTTGCAAAGCCTGACCAGTAGCGTGTGCGGACAATATTGCTTGTTTTACCTGTACCATCGATGCCGGGAAGACCCTTATCTACCATCGTACAGATGTTTGACGAGTACCCCAAGGCCGAGGACCGCGATGTACTCGTCTATGACTGGGCCGCCCATCATTTCAATGTACAAGCCCCGTTCTGGGCTTAAGTTCTTTCAATGTACACACGCCCGCTGTTCTGGGCTTAAGTTTACAAGCCCCCCTGTTCTGGGCTTCAGTTCTTTCATTGTACAAGCCCCTTGTTCTGGGCTTCAGTTCTTTCAATGTACAAGCCCCTTGTTCTGGGCTTCAGTTTTCACGTGGTTGTTCTCACGTTGTTGTTGTTACTGAATAAAAAACAAAATGAGATCTCACCAAAAAACCCTGTCTTGTGTGTTTATTCATAATGCATAAATGCCCAATGTGGAGATTCAGTCAAACTGAAATCAGTGGTGTAGGATGGGGCCAAAATGTAACCCATCAAGGTTATAATGCAAGAGCACTATAGTAAAAATAGAGAGCCAAAGAAATCATCCCACATACCAAGTACGTGTTTTTTGGTCTAGGTTTGGAGCGGGCATTTCATTGAGGTACATGTATACGGTGAGTGAAGACTCGTCCAACACGTATAGATTAAGTTTATGACTATAAGTTATATGAGCATAATGCATGAAACTGGCTTTGAACACCGTATTAGCCAATCAGTGGCCTAGAATGGCTCGCGCACTGCCGGTAATGACGCGCACTTCCGGAGAACCCGCGCGCGCGCTGCGGGGCCGGGGCGGGGCGGGACGGGAAAAACCCCGGAGGTTGAACATACGGACGTGTAAGGGGAACATTGGAACTCTTCTATGTTTGGAGGTAGTTTTAGTGAAAACCCGGAAGTGACGTCACAACCCCCACGTGACCTGCGCAGCAGAATGGAAACGACACCCTAGTGTAACTCCCTCACCTAGGCTTCACATGGATACCTCACTCGATCCCATCGGACCATTTTATCTAGGGACTACTTTTTCTCGGCGGAAGCTTTTCCCCCGAGACCGAATCACCGCCAAAACCGCTGCCAGACCGCATCACCGCGGATGAATACATTCTGAATACATCCCCTCTAACAATTGGAACTCTCCTGTGCTGGAGGTAGCTTTTGGTGATTCTGCCGGAACTATACTGCACTTGACCTCTCCGACCGCCACGTGACCGCCACAAATGATCTCTACATCCGAGCGAAATGGGCCTCAATTCATTCTTTATACACTACTCACCAACATCCACGCAAATGTAAGTCAGTGCCTTGCAAGAGAGCTTTGGTCCAGCAATTCAATGCTGACGGCAAGTAATCATAGAGATGGGGTGGTACGTAGATCAAATGAAACACAATCGCCTACATTTTTAACTTAAATGCTAAAGTGACGATACAAACATATAACAATCTACAATCGGTAGGATATTGAGCCTAAATTAATTAGTCCTCAGTGTCGGCGCTTCCGAGCTCTGGAATAATTTCAACTTACAGTCATGCTAAATTTATACAACCTACACTTCACAGTTGGAAACTGGACATAATATTAAGACCAACTAATTATTATACAGCAGATTTGAACATGAATTATTTTTGACAGGTGGAACTCTTAAATACACACAATCAACACCTAGACACGCTGCTGTCTATAACCCAGTTTAGACAGGAAAGCCGTTATCATAGAGAGACACCTGGAATCACAGGTCCTCCTGTGTCAACTATATAAGTGTCAAATGTTACATATAAAAATAAAATAGATAATTATTTTATTATAGGTTATTGAAATGACGGGTACATACAAAATCACAATATAATCATGGTGTTCTCATCACGGTCAGGTATTCGTACATCCAAGTGAACTTCAAGTGGTTTCTACTCTCATTTGAAAGGCGATGTGGCCTTGTAAGTTAGAGCACATGTCCTGCATGACCCAGCAATTGGTATCGTAGACTGCCGTAAAGCAGTTGGGATATATACGAGCGAAAAGGACGAGGCGATGGTCCCCGAACTTTAAATAAAGGGGAAAGCATTAGACAACATTAAGATTTAGAAGTATTATAAATCGTCATATTCGAATAACTAAGCATATCTCTATCGAAATTTTCCCTCCCAAGTTCCATCACTTATAAAACAACGTTTTCACTGTCGATATTGGCAGTAGGGCTCTGGGTGGTGTGGGTGCCATCTTGGTAGCTATGGAAGGAATTGTGTGAAATGTCCATTGACGCAAGAATCAAGATCACCATAAAGAAAACCGATTTTAATCCCTCAAACGAAACATAGGGAAAATAATTCAAATTATCTTGGTCTGGGGCAGTCATATTGTTTACGGACAGTAGTTCCATAATCACCTTGGCATGGCCAAATTTTGCTGATCAGATGTATCAAGCGACAGAATGATTGCATGAGATGTTTGTGAGAAGAAGTTGTTTAATCAAAATACTGTCATCTAAATATGGCGTCAAATGACGGATGCCCAATGAATGACGGATCTGACGCATTTATTCAAAACATTCAACCAATCCGAAAACCAAACATCGTTTTCAGGTTTACTCATCATCCATCACTTAGCTATGAAATTTCGACACGATCAATCAACATCAAGTTTTCCATGAAAACAGCCATCTACCGTCACTTTCTCCGTAATGGAGACATTTTCGGCTCCGAAACCGCAATATTCTTGATCGGGTTTGACTAACTTATACTTAACCACCCTCGCCATTTAAATTCGTTGATTGAAAATTCGACCCACCACAATGATCATGTAAGCTAAGTTTTGTAATTGATCGCTTCGCCGGTTTTGGACAAGAAGATCGGTGAAAATTGTAATACACTTCGGTAAATTCAAGATGGCTGTAGCCTATTGGGCTCTGCTTGCGAATAAAATGTAAATCCAATGGGCCAACACAATATATGAAGTGTCGACTTTATCAGTCCAGCGGTAGCGAGAAAATGGAACACGCAAAATTGTTGGGAAAATATGGTAGGAAAATAGGAATAAATGTTTTGTACACCCTAAATATTGAATGTCGGACTTGATGCTTATACATAATCGGATTTTACATTCATTCTTCGTTCTATTTTTCAGCTCAACGAAAACAAATCCGCAAGTTATCGGTTAAGTAATTGTGCAGGTTCCGGAGTCACGCATTTACAGATATACAGTGTCGGCATGCAGGGTTGTGCATCAGAAGACTGTATAGACCTATTTCTGAATGTTCTGATTTATATTTGATTAGACAGATGATTGGTGAATTAAATTTGAGATGGTATATACAAGATGTCAGCGATTGAATGTCTGTATTATTCGACGACCTATAACTTATACTTTGGGGCGTTACAAGAACACACAAAAAGAACTTCATGGACTAACTTGTGAATTGCTACGGGTTTTATATATCATAGACAGAATAACACATATTTGTTTTATGTGGTAGGCTGCATTGTCTAATAATTTTACTAAGCATGTCACCTGTGACGTCATCATGCAAATACTTTCACCGTTATCCGCAAAGGGCTATGTAATAACTACTAATGACAATTGTTCGGCACATACCAAAAATGGTTCGACCCCAAGGAATACTAGTCCGCCACAGTTGCTACTTATCGAGCTTCTTCCAGCTGATTTTCGAATTATCGAACTGATAGCTTTGATACAATCACTTCCAGGACGAAAAAAAAAAAAAAAAAAAAAAAAAAATAACAGAGGCGGGCTTTTTTGATTTAAATACTGTAGTAGTATATAAAGGGCAAATTGGGGCCCATTTTGCCGCAGATGGCCACCAGGGGGCGCCACCAGTCTCGTGACGTCACTTCCGGTGCCGGTCACGTGACCGGAAATGACCTTCGAACCCAGGCTTCCGGAAGTTGCAACGCCTGGGGTCAAAGGTCATTTCCGGTCACGTGACCGGCACCGGAAGTGACTGGTGGCGCCCCCTAGTGGCCATCTGCGGCAAAATCGGCCCCAATTTGCCCTTTTACAATAGCGGATATTAATAATGGTGCAACTTTATTACTGGGACAGGTGGCGCCCCCTGTCGGGAGTAGGTCAATAAGGGTCCACATCCCCTTTTACAAAGCGGATCTTAATAATGGTGCACAGGGGTTCACTTCCGGGGTCCCCTGACAGCCCGGAGTTATCTCCCCCCTAGTTCCAGTTGTTTGCCGCCAGGGGCAACGAGGGACCTGGGCCATAAATACGAGGGTCAGTCAGATTGTACGTCATTCACCCGTCGGTATTTCGTCAACCATGTCACCAGTCATACGAGCCATCCTGCCCCTTACTCCTGAGGTGGGGTTACACGTCTATGAAGATAAAGTCACCCTCGTGGAAGACCGGGATGTTGGTGGGTCGGATCCGGAGGCCACACTGAATACGGTTACCCTACACCGTGACGGTTGGACCAAATTTAAACGGGTGTTGAGCGGTGAGCTCGACGGAAACCTCATCCACATAGACAATGCCATCTACGTACACCGTGGACCCTTCTTCGCACGCCTGGGGCGTTACCAAGACCCTACGCGAGGCTTCACCCTAGACCCCGATCTGTGGACAGCTGTCGAGAAAGTGGTGCCTATTGTGGACAAGCTGTTTACACCGGACGAACGGCCAGCTGTTCAGTTGGGGTGGTCTCGCGCTATTGAGGACGCGCTGGCTGAACCCAATGAACAAATTTCTAGCAATGAAGCGGAGCCAGACGACAATGCCATTGATTACCCGGCTAGACTCAGTCAACCAACACAACGGTGGTAGAGCTCGAACATGTTATAAATAAACGATACTCCCCGAGTCCATCAGCATTTTGTCACCATGAAGCGCTGGGAGAAGGTGTTGGATAACTTATACTACAGTCCCGACAGTCCGGCGGCCTATAGTGCATTGTCGACTCTCTATCGAGCGGCCAAACTCCAGGGGATACAACGTACCCAAGTCAGAGATTGGTTAAAACAACAAGACACCTATACCTTACATCGAGCGGCCCGCCGTCATTTTCTACGGAACCGGGTCATCGTGGGTGGTATTGATGCCCAATGGCAGGCGGATTTGGTCGATATGAGCACGTTTGCCAAACACAACGATGGGAATCAGTATATCTTGACGTGCATCGATATCCTGTCTAAGTATGCGTGGGTGGTACCCATCCGGACGAAAACAGGGGCGAATCTCATAGCGGCTTTCAAGGACATCTTCAAGACTGGGCGCAAACCCTTGTATTTGCAAACCGACGAAGTCACAGAATTCCTCAACCGACCCTTCCAAGCCTTTCTCAAGAAACAGGTCTTCTTCTTTCACACCTACAATGAGACGAAGGCTTCCGTGGTGGAAAGGTTCAACAGGACATTCAAAGGCCGCATGTACAAATATTTCACGTACAAGAATACACGGCGGTACATCGATGTTCTACCGAAACTTGTGAGTGGTTACAGTCGAGCCTATCACCGGAGTATACAGAGAGCCCCCATTACCGTCATCCAAGGCAATGAAGCCCAAGTCCGACGTGCCTTGTACCCCATGCAATCGCAACGAGTACCGAAGGAGGTGTTCAAGGTCGGGGACCCTGTACGGATCAGTAAATTCAAGGGCAAGTTCGAGAAGAGTTATCTCCCCAACTGGAGCGATGAGCACTTCCTGATTAAACGGCGCCTACCCCGACAACGGCGAGTCTATGAACTGGAAGATCTACAAGGAGAAACACTGCAAGGGACGTTTTACGACGTAGAATTACAGCCTGTCGTAAAAACAAAGCAAGACTACTACACGGTGGAGCAGATTTTGAAAACAGAACGTCGACGTGGCATCCCATTTCATTTCTTCAAATGGCAAGGCTGGCCCAGCTCGTTCAATTCCTGGGTCGCCGCCAACCAGATCAAACCACTATAAAACCAGACATCACTACCGTCATCCTTCATTCCACGCTCGACCATGAACACGGTGCTATGGACAAGCAACGACCGCCTCTGAACATTACGTTCCCCAAAACGCGCAAAGCGCAAGTGGGCTTTGTGGTGACATTGGTAACCCTGCTGGGTGTGTTGTACGGCGGTGTGTTTTACGACGTCGTGTACCTTGTCTCTCTACTTAACCAACCTAGAACACCAGCCGTGAGTGCCAGTCAAACCAGTATACAGATAGCACCCGTGGTCGAAACCACAACTTTCACCACCACACCGAGTATACAGTCCACATCGACCGCCACACCAAGTATACAGTCCACATCGACCTCCACACCGAGTATACAGGCCACACCTACACCAAGTATTGCGGTGTCCAGTACGACCATCCACAGTGAGCGTCCGTCGACAACGGTACAAAAGCTCGACGCATCGACGACCGCAGTTCACTCGTACCAAATTTACAAGAGTGGGTTACCACGACAGCGGATACACCTCCAACCATGGACCCTCGGTGGCAACATCCCTTCACTTGCGTCATCGCAGGACCGACGGGTTCCGGCAAAACGCACTTCGTCAGGAAGCTCCTCGAACACGCCGACAGCATGATCTCCCCACCCATTGCCCGAGTCGTGTGGTGTTACGGAGAATGGCAAGCGGCGTATGCAGCAATGCCCCACATCACCTTCGTGGAAGGGTTACCCAACTTGGCCGATTTGGAACCGGACACATTGGTGGTTCTGGATGATCTCATGGCGGAGACGGACAGTCGGGTCACCCAACTCTATACGAAAGGCAGCCATCATCGACGGTTGAGCATCATCTATATCGTCCAGAATCTGTTCAGTAAAAACAAAGAACATCGGAACATCAGCTTAAATGCCCACTACCTGGTGATCTTCAAAAACCCGTGAGATACCACTCAACTGCTGCACCTGGCGAGACAGATGTACCCTGGACGTACTGCGTTTGCGTTGGAAGCCTTTAAAGATGCCACAACTCCTCAGTATGGGTATATGCTCTTCGACCTGAAGCAAGCCACCCCCGATCACCTTCGACTACGCACCGGTATCTTTCCCGGAGAGACCCACCACGTGTACATGCAAAAATAATGTAAACACACTCACAGTGGCTCCCCCAGCTGGGGTGTGTGTGTTTTGATGATGGGGATAATAAAATATATAGAACACACCCTCCTTGTTTATGTTGTCTTTGTTGCCCCGTAATAAAAAGGATAGGATTGGCGGTTCTAGCATTAGTTGTACATGATGTCTGCTCGAGTACGGAAGCACGCTCCGACGCTCCGTGTATTGAAGACGGCCCCACCCGAGTTAGTCCGAACCATTGTACGTGGCGCAGACCCTGCTCTCGTGTGCTGTCTGTGTGAGATTGGCCTCAATATCTTAAAAGGCAACGTACCACTGACTCCGTCTCAGAAGGCGAAGTTGGCCAAGCATAAGACAGGTCTGCGAACCTTAGCCCGGAAGCGAGTCTCTCAAACACAAAAGAAGAAGGTGTTACAGAAAGGAGGCTTTCTCGGGGCCATTTTAGCACCGTTGGCCGCTTCCGTGTTAGGTCCGGTATTGGGCGAACTGTTCGGCCGACAATGAACCACACGAAAAAAATGGTCCTCGTCGAACCTCGGCTCCTCCAAAACCTCCAATCACCGTACCCCGTACCCTCTACGGTGAAGACGATAAACACAGTCGATGAAGAGATGCGTCAGATCTTACAACGACCGGGGTTAAGCGACAGTGAGAAAGTACAACGGTACAATGAAACGCTTCAACGGTACATGACGTTCATGGACCAATACAAAACCCTCTCTACCCCAACAGCACCACCACCATCACGCGACACACCACCGATCTCAGCACCACACCAACAGCCGCCGTTACCAGGGGTACCACCTACAGCACCAAAGTAGGTCGAAGACGAAGTCCTGAAGATTGTACCTGCGTCGTTCAAGAAACAAGCTGGCCTGGTATTACAACGGATGAAACAGAATCCTAACATGACTTCGAATGATAAAGGTGAACTCCTGGTACAGAATCAGGTGGTCCTCGGTACCCACATGACGGATTTAGTGAATGACCTGATGCGTCAACGCAGGTCACACACGGATCCTCGAGGATGGGAGGTCTTCGCTCAAGGCTTGAAAGACATGCATGTACCACAGGAATTGGTGGGGAATCCCCAACGCTGGGCCTTTATGCAATCACCCAGTCGTGCACCACGACTCTCACCACAACCTTGGGAACCGGAGTCACCCCCCAAATCACCACCACGACGGGCACCTACTTTTTCACCCCTTTTACCACGCCATCCCCTGCAACCACCAAGAGCTAAGTCACCGCGACCATCACGACGATTAGCGCCCAAGGGCTGGGAGAAGTATTAAAACCAACAGCAGCAGCAGGAAAGCTCAGTCGTCATGTTTTACCTCACCCTACCCAGTAACATATCGGCTGATGTGTTTCCTGGCAACACCTTGACCAAGTACGTCACCCAGTTACCGCAACCGTTGCATTTACCTGGACGCTGGGAATGTGGACTCGTGGATATCCAATACCCTTACTCGTGGTACAACGTGCGAGCCAATGAAGTATGGTACGAGGTGACCTACGAAGGACAAGAAACTCGACTCAAACTACCCGAAGGTCAATACGATACCCCCAAGGAGTTCATGGGTGGACTGAGAAGTCTGATGCATTATAAGTCTCTACGAGACGTCACGAATACTTCAAAACCCATCAAATCTTTCCCCTTCAAAAATCATGTGGACTTCGATTACAACGCACACAACGACAAGGCCAATCTCACGCTCAGCCCCAACGTGAGTGTCGAACTCAGTCCTACCCTACAGCAAATGCTGGGTCTCCATCTACGGGGGTACGCTGGCCCCACCGGCGAGAGAGCCCACATCCCGATGGACATGCGTGGTGGTATGTATGGCCTGTACATCTTCTCGGACGTGGTCGATGCACACATTGTCGGCGACAGCAACGTACCTCTACTGCGCGTCTGCCCGGTGAAAGGCACGTATGGAGCTCAAGTCACCCACAGTTTCAGGCATATCGTGTATCTACCGGTCAGTCAGTCTGATATTAGCTCCATCGTCATCGATATAAGAGACGACACCGGTCAACCGATCGCATTCGAGCGTGGGAAAGTGGTGCTGACACTTCATTTCCGTCAAGTCCGAGCGGTTCACTTTGCATAATGAAGGTGCCTTATCAATGCCATACAGCCAGTTACGTCGATCATTACACCAAACAGGCCGGGGGTAGGTTTCCTGTCTTTGCAGGTACACGCATGCAACGAGGACATGGGCTGGGGAACATACTCGGGAGCATCGTCAAAACGTTCCTGCCCTTGGTCACGCGTGGGGTCAAAGCGATCGGCAAACAAGCGGTGCGCAGTGGACTGCAAGTCGCGGGTGATGTCTTGGGCGGTGCGGCACCCAAAGAAGCACTGAAACGTCGAGCCAAAGAAGCGGGAGGCGTCTTGGTCACCAAAGCACAACGCACCGTAGGGAATAAAAGACCTGCACCACCGAGACCACGCACCAGTCGACGACCCACCCAGCGACGACGCACATCGAAGACCAAGGATATCTTTTCTTAAAGATGGCTTTCATCCATGCCGAGTCGTGTCCTTCTACCAACAGTGAATTTGATTTATGGACCGTCCCACCTACTCAGACCAGTGCCGAAGAGGGTCAATGGGTGGAACATCTGCCCCTTTCCAGCATTACAGCCACAGGCCCCATTGAATTCACCATCACCAACGCAGATACGACCTACCTGGATTTAGCCCATACGTACCTATATGTGAAAGCTAAAATCACCAACAAAGATGGGTCAGTCCTCAAAGCAGATGCACCCGTGGGTCCAGTGAATCTCTGGCTTCATTCGCTATTCCAGCAAGTGGATATAGCCCTGAGTGATAAACTGGTGAGCGCCTCGACCAACACGTACCCGTACCGAGCCTACATCGAGACACTGTTATCCTACGGGCGTGACGCTAAAAAGTCGTATTTGACAGCCCCGTTGTTCTACCGAGATACCCCAGGCAAGATTGAAGCGAGTCCTGATAATGCCGGCTATACGGAGAGAGTGGATGCCACAGCAGAGAGTCACTCGGTCGATATGATGGGACGTCTGCATGCAGACTTATTCATGCAGGACCGATGCCTCTTGAATGGAGTACCTGTCAAAATAAGACTAGTGCGCGCAACGCCTGCGTTTGCCTTGATGGCCCCGAATGAGGACCTCGAGTATAACATTGTCATCCAAGAGGCAAGTCTGTTTGTACGCAAAGTGAAACCGAGCCCAGGTGTACAGTTGGGGCACATCAGAGCCTTGGAGAAAAAACCAGCCCAGTACCCGATTCGACGAGTACAGACCAAGGTCTTTTCCGTTCCTAAAGGCAATATGATTGTCAATCAAGAAAACCTGTTCCTGGGGGATTTGCCCAAGCGTTTAACCCTAGCTTGTGTGGAGAACGTCAGTTATAATGGGACTCTCTCGAGGAATCCGTTCAACCTAAAAGCGTTCAACATCAATTTCGTGGCCCTGCATGTGAATGGCCAACAGGTACCAGCACGCCCCTTACAACCTAACTTTGGAACGGACAATTACATCCGGAGCTATCTGAACCTCTTCACAGCAACTGGCCAAATCAATCAAGACGAGGGAAATATGATCAGTCGAGACGATTTCGGCAGAGGGTACACATTGTTCTGTTTCGATCTGACTCCCACCTTAGACAACGATCATCAACTGAGTCTCGTCAAGAAAGGCAACTTACGCTTGGAACTGCATTTCGGTACACCTTTACCGAAAACCATCAATGTGATTTGCTACGCTGAGTTTGACAACATCATTCAAATCGATAAAAGCCGTAACGTCCTGTGTGACTTTTCCACCTAACATGGATACAGACCAGATACGCACCGTGCTGGAGAATGACCCAGGGACACGCATGGTCTTTCAAGGAGTGTTCGCCCGAGACGTGTTCCCATTAGACCGTGTGTATCCCGCTGCTTACGTCCTGAATACAGACCCGATGGATCGACCCGGTGAACACTGGGTGGCCGTGTACTTGACAGAAGAGCAGGGCGAATACTTTGATCCGTACGGCCTACCACCCCTCTATTCCGATTTAACAGACTTCATGGATCAAGGCACAGAGACGTGGTGTTGGAATACTAAAACGTTGCAAAGCCTGGACAGTAGTGTGTGCGGACAATATTGCTTGTTTTACCTGTACCATCGATGTCGGGGAAGACCCTTATCTACCATCGTCTACATGTTTGACGAGTACCCCAAGGCCGAGGACCGAGATGTACTCGTATATGACTGGGCTGCCGTTCATTTCAATGTACAAGTCCCGTTCTGGGCTTAAATTTTTTCACGTAAAGCCCCCTGTTCTGGGTTTCAGTTTTTCACGTGGTTGTTCTCACGTTGTTGTTGTTCACTGAATAAAAAAAAAAGATCTCAATACCCTGTCTTGTGTGTTTTCTGTGTAAGCATGAATGCCCAATATGGGGCATGTAGTGCAGTAGAGTACTCCTTCATGGCAGTTTTAAAGTAAGACATCACTCGACCCAATCAGAAGACTAGTTGCATACCTAGACCCCAAAACGTCTATTTCTATACCCTTTGTCTACTGCGCATGCGCAGAATGATGTCCGTTCCACATCACACCTCTCCCGTCGGATGCTCCTTCATGACTGCTTTACAATGATACTTCACTCGACCCCATCGACCCATCACGGTCTCACCTCGGCCTCAAAACGTCTATTTTCATAATACGGCCTGCCTGCGCATGCGCAACATGTTGAAAACAAACAACACACTAATCCAGGCGCATGCTCCTTCATGACTGCTTTACCTTGATACCTCATACGACACCATCGGACCACTATGGACTCACCTGGGCCCCAAAACGTCTATGTCCATAATATGGCCAGACTGCGCATGCGCAACATGTTGAAAACGGACGTCACACCCCTGCCGTCGGATGCTCCATCATGACTGCTTTACATTGATACCTCATACGACACCATCGGCCCATTAGGGGCTCGCCTCGACCTCAAAACGGCTATTTCCATAATACGGCCTGTCAGCGCATGCGCAAAATGGTGACAACACCCTAGTCCAGTGCGCCTTCACGAGAGCTTTAAAATAAGACCTCACTCTACCCCATCGGGCCACTAGAGGTGCATGTCCACCCCGTATGGCTTTATACATACATTGGGCTAATATCCCAGTATATGAGTGTATATGGGTCTATATGCATCTATATACAGACCTACCCGGTACTTTCATAGCTTTTTCCCATCGTATTCTACATGATCAACCTCACAGCCCATAGTAAAATCCATAAAAAACGACCACCACCCTATACACGCAAAAAAGATAGAAATGTGCGAATCAGGGGAGATTACCTTTGCCGACAAGAAAAATTGGTCTAGTCCGAGTTGTCTCCCTTGCATCAGAGCGTATAGATGGGGCTGTGGTTTGAAATCGGCTATTATCCGGGGAAGCCGGGGAAATTGGGCTTGTTGGTCAGCCATTTTTCTTAACATTTGTTACACAAAACAGACCTGTACGGAATATTTCCACTTTAAATCATTCATACCCAACAAAATTATATCAAACTAATTCATTCATTCATATGTAAGTGATTCATATACCGCGAAAGACCACACGAAGGTCCCACCGATGACGTCAGCATACGTTCGATGAACGTTCGTAATTTTTCTTTTGCTGGTGCAAACTGAACGATAAATGCTTGACACTGGGGTGGCACTCGATCATAGACTGGCCATAATAACATGCTACAACACTTATAGATTATGTATATTGTTCTCCACGGGTTCAGCTATTTGGTGTAAAATGTCTGTGGAGCGGGTTTCCCGTGTTTTGTACTGAAATACGATCTGCCAAACTAGAAAAATAAAATCTTCCCCGCCCCGTTCCATTGAACACATTGTTTCACGCTGACAGTTGTATGTTCGTGCTTTTGTGCCAAATGACCATATAACCAGCCATGTGACTGTGTTTCAGTGTCAATAAAGTTATCTTATCTTTATGGGATGAACACATTTTTTTTCAAATGACACAGAATGTAAACAATCAGGGGTGTAGCCAGGATTTTACTGTGGTTCGCCACAACGCCAAAAGGACACATCAGGAAGTTCGCTGTGTATGGGGAAAAGACTGAGCTTCAGTTTGAAAAAGGGCATTTATATGAGAACAAATATATTTCCGAAAGGGGGGTTTCCGCGAACCTGGCTTCGGCCTATAGCCCAGTCAGTGCGTTTGGTCGCTAAAGGTCATCGCGTACATTGACAGCTGACAAATGCGTTGGTAGAACGTCGGGGGTTCGCCCGTCCCTGGACACAGTACTGGACCAACTAGAAAGCTTGGATAGTTTGGAATGGGCCAGACAACAACGCCCCGACATCAAATGGCAAGTAGAGATGACGACCAATGTTATGTTTTACGTCACTAAAATGATCGACCACCCTATCGGCGCTCCCATTCATCTCCTGGACTGGTTGAAACACAGAGAAGGCATGCACGCTTTAGTCGGTGGAAACCATGGGCCGTACACCGATCGGAAATGTTTTATTTCGCTGCCTGGCTATCCATCTCAACAAACTGCCACCCAGGAAATGTACGCGAATGGCCAACTGCTATTGGGAAAAATACTTACGTGAGCAGAACATGGAAAAACAGCACTTCCGCGGGGTCCCGTTATCACAACTGGATGTGGTGGAACATTTATTCCACGTCAATATTGTCGTGTACAGTCTAGCCCAACATGTGGATGAGGACAGTTACGCCCCACAACTCACAGCCCTACTCGTACATCGTTCCGCGGGGAAATACGACACGACCATGACATTGAATTTGTACCAAACGGACACGGGCGGGCATTTCTCGTACATCACGGACATCAACAGGTATGCCCAGTCATACAGTTGTAATAAATGTCATCGCGTGTTTGACAAGTCCAACCACTTACACCGTCACGAGAAAATTTGTGACCAGACCACCAAACGAAAATTTCCCGGCGGCGTATTTCACAACACGGCCACCATCTTTGAAGACCTGGCAGATGAAGGTATTGACGTCCCCATGAACCACCGTTATTTCCCGTACCGAGCCTGCTATGATTTTGAAGCCCTATTAGAGCCCATGGAAAAGGTATCGGCCAAAACGCAATGAACCCAGCGGCACATTCCATTGAGTGTGAGTATTCACACCAACGTACCCGGGTATGAGACCGCTCCGGTGTGTCTAACGGGGACCCCCATGAACTGATTGCACGAATGATGGACTACCTGGCTTTATACATACATTGGGCTAATATCCCAGTATATGAGTGTATATGGGTCTATATGCATCTATATACAGACCTACCCGGTACTTTCATAGCTTTTTCCCATCGTATTCTACATGATCAACCTCACAGCCCATAGTAAAATCCATAAAAAACGACCACCACCCTATACACGCAAAAAAGATAGAAATGTGCGAATCAGGGGAGATTACCTTTGCCGACAAGAAAAATTGGTCTAGTCCGAGTTGTCTCCCTTGCATCAGAGCGTATAGATGGGGCTGTGGTTTGAAATCGGCTATTATCCGGGGAAGCCGGGGAAATTGGGCTTGTTGGTCAGCCATTTTTCTTAACATTTGTTACACAAAACAGACCTGTACGGAATATTTCCACTTTAAATCATTCATACCCAACAAAATTATATCAAACTAATTCATTCATTCATATGTAAGTGATTCATATACCGCGAAAGACCACACGAAGGTCCCACCGATGACGTCAGCATACGTTCGATGAACGTTCGTAATTTTTCTTTTGCTGGTGCAAACTGAACGATAAATGCTTGACACTGGGGTGGCACTCGATCATAGCCTGGCCATAATAACATGCTACAACACTTATAGATTATGTATATTGTTCTCCACGGGTTCAGCTATTTGGTGTAAAATGTCTGTGGAGCGGGTTTCCCGTGTTTTGTACTGAAATACGATCTGCCAAACTAGAAAAATAAAATCTTCCCCGCCCCGTTCCATTGAACACATTGTTTCACGCTGACAGTTGTATGTTCGTGCTTTTGTGCCAAATGACCATATAACCAGCCATGTGACTGTGTTTCAGTGTCAATAAAGTTATCTTATCTTTATGGGATGAACACATTTTTTTTTCAAATGACACAGAATGTAAACAATCAGGGGTGTAGCCAGGATTTTACTGTGGTTCGCCACAACGCCAAAAGGACACATCAGGAAGTTCGCTGTGTATGGGGAAAAGACTGAGCTTCAGTTTGAAAAAGGGCATTTATATGAGAACAAATATATTTCCGAAAGGGGGGTTTCCGCGAACCTGGCTTCGGCCTATAGCCCAGTCAGTGCGTTTGGTCGCTAAAGGTCATCGCGTACATTGACAGCTGACAAATGCGTTGGTAGAACGTCGGGGGTTCGCCCGTCCCTGGACACAGTACTGGACCAACTAGAAAGCTTGGATAGTTTGGAATGGGCCAGACAACAACGCCCCGACACCAAATGGCAAGTAGAGATGACGACCAATGTTATGTTTTACGTCACTAAAATGATCGACCACCCTATCGGCGCTCCCATTCATCTCCCGGACTGGTTGAAACACAGAGAAGGCATGCAAGCTTTAGTCGGTGGAAACCATGGGCCGTACACCGATCGGAAATGTTTATTTCGCTGCCTGGCTATCCATCTCAACAAACTGCCACCCAGGAAATGTACGCGAATGGCCAACTGCTATTGGGAAAAATACTTACGTGAGCAGAACATGGAAAAACAGCACTTCCGCGGGTTCCCGTTATCACAACTGGATGTGGTGGAACATTTATTCCACGTCAATATTGTCGTGTACAGTCTAGCCCAACATGTGGATGAGGACAGTTACGCCCCACAACTCACAGCCCTACTCGTACATCGTTCCGCGGGGAAATACGACACGACCATGACATTGAATGTGTACCAAACGGACACGGGCGGGCATTTCTCGTACAT
>JAVTVY010055203.1:0-29859 GCA_036873755.1 Hanleya hanleyi
CGTATGTATCCTGCTGCTTACGTTCTCAACACGGACCCGATGGATCGATCCGGTGAACACTGGGTGGCCGTGTACTTGACAGAACAGCAGGGCGAATACTTTTGACCCGTACGGCCTGCCACCCCTCCATCCCGATTTAACAGACTTCATGGATCAAGGCACAGAGACGTGGTGTTGGAACAGTCAAACGTTGCAAAGCCTGACCAGTAGCGTGTGCGGACAATATTGCTTGTTTTACCTGTACCATCGATGCCGGGGAAGACCCTTATCTACCATCGTACAGATGTTTGGCGAGTACCCCAAGGCCGAGGACCGAGATGTACTCGTCTATGACTGGGCCGCCCATCATTTCAATGTACAAGTCCCGTTCTGGGCTTGAATTCTTTCAATGTACATACGCCCGCTGTTCTGAGTTTAAGTTTAAAAGCCCTCTGTTCTGGGCTTCAGTTCTTTCAATGTACAAGCCCCTTGTTCTGGGCTTGAGTTTTCACGTGGTTGTTCTCACGTTGTTGTTGTTCACTGAATAAAAAAATGAGATCTCACCAAAAAAAACCCCTGTCTTGTGTGTTTTATTCCTAATGCATCAATGCCCAATGTGGAGATTCCGTCAAACTGAAATCAGTGGTGTAGGATGGGGCCAAAATGTAACCCATCAATGTTAGAATGCAAGAGCACTATAGTAAAAATAGAGAGCCAATGAAATCAGCCTACAGACCAAGTACGTGTTTTTGGTCTAGGTTTGGAGCAGGCATTTCATTGAGGTACGTGTATACGGTGAGTGAAGAGACTCGTCCAACACGTATAGATGAAGTTGATGACTATAAGTTCTATGTTGTCGATTTAACCTCTCCCTACATTGACGCGCGCGCGCGCTGCGGCCGGAGAACCCGCGCGCGCGCGCGCTCGCGCTGGGGGGCCGCGCCGGGAAACATCCCGGAGGTTGAACATACGGACGTGTAAGGAAACATTAGAAACTCTTCTATGTTTGGAGGTAGTTTTAGTGAAAAACCCGGAAGTGCCGTCACAACCCCACCACGTGACCTGCGCAGCAGAATGGAAACGACACCCTAGTGTAACTCCCTCACCTAGGCTTCACATGGATACCTCACTCGATCCCATCGACCCACTAGGGGCCCACCTACACCCCAACACGTCTATTTCTATACTACGGCCAGACTACGCATGCGCAGAATGCCGCTAGTTCAACCCCACACCCAGCCCATCAGATGCCCCTTCACGGATGCTTCACTTTGATACCTCACTCGACCCCATTGGACCATTCGTGGCTCCCCTAGCTCCAACACGTCTAGCGGGACCCATACAGGGTCCAGTTTTCGACACTAGGTGACCCCATCCCGACAAAAATGACCAGTTTTCGACACCGGATGTGCCGCCATCTTGAACATACGTGCCGCCATCTTGGATATGTCCCATAATGCACCGGGTCAAAATACTCGCTTCTGATTGGACGAGAGCTCCGTGACGGATTTGAAATACTCGCTTCTGATTGGACGAGAGCTCCGCATTGCATCTGCGCATGCGCAGAATGATATTCCTACCGCACACCCAACCCATCAGATGCCCCTTCACCTAGGCTTCGCTTGGATACCTCACTCGACCCCATTGCACCATTAGGGACTCCCCTACATCCCAAAACGTCTATGCGCATGCGCAGAATGCCGATAGTTCAACCCCACTAGTCCAGTCAGATGCCCCTTCACCTAGGCTTCACTTTAATACCTCACTCGACCCCACTGGACCAGTAGTAACTCCCCTAGCTCCAACACGGCTATTTCCATACCCTTGGGCCATCGCGCATGCGCAGAATGATGCTAGTTCAACCCCACTAGTCCAGTCAGATGCTCCTTCACGAATGCTTCACATGGATACCTCATATGACCCCACTGGACTATTAGTGGCTCCCCTAGCTCCCAACACGGCTATTTCCATACCCTTGGGCCACCGCGCATGCGCAGAATGACGCTATGTCAACGCACTAGTCCAGTCAGATGCCCCTTCACCTAAGCCTCACTTTGATACCTCATATGACCCCACTGGACCATTATTGGCTTCGCTAGCTCCCAACACGGCTATTTCCAGACCCTTGGGCCACCGCGCATGCGCAGAATGACGCTAGTTCAAACCCACTAGTCCAGTCAGATGCCCCCTCACCTAGGCTTCACTTTGATACCTCACTCGACCCCCCTGGACCAGTAGTAACTCCCCTAGCTCCAACACGGCTATTTCCATACCCTTGGGCCACCGCGCATGCGCAGAATGACGCTAGTTCAACCCCACACCCACCCCATCAGATGCCCCTTCACCTAAGCTTCACATGGATGCCTCACTCGACCCCATTGGACCAGTAGTAACTCCCCTAGCTCCAACACGGCTATTTTCATACCCTTAGGCTACACTAGTTGTCTCCCTTGCGTCAATGTGTGCAGATGGCGCTACGGTCGACGCCGTGATATGGAAAGGGCATCCCCACACCATCCTGGAGCCGCCATTTTGTTTGTTGTTTTCTTGCGGAGATACACGGGACAATAAACACTCGACCCTAGGGTGGTACAGATGCTAGACTGATCCTGTTAACATGGTACAACACCTATAGATTATGTTTATTACTAGGACGTCAGCGAAATACTAGTACCCATCCTCCGCATGGCATTTATTCTGTGAAAACACCCATGACATGACTGAAAAGAGCCTCACTCGCCCCAATCGGACCATGCAGCGTATTTGTAGTCTAGGGACTACTTTTCCTCCGCGGAAGCTTTCTTCCGCGACCGCATCACCGCCAGACCGCATCACCGCGGAGGAATACAAAGGTCAAAGATTGCCAGACCTATAGTGGTCAACACTTGGCACCCAGCCAATGCTGATGCAATCCAGAACATGTCAGTACATGCCTTGATCACGTGATCGCCAGATGACCTTGAGACCCCTTAAATTTTACCCGGGGGAACAAATATCAGCCGCCATCTTAAACCCAACACCCACCACCACCACCACAGCCGCCATCTTAAACCCACCACCCACCACCACCACCACAGCCGCCATCTTAAACCCACCACCCACCACCACCACCACACATGACCCCATGTGACACAATACTCGCTTCTGATTTGCTGTCGCGTGACGTCACAGAGGTCATATGCAAATTTCTGAGGTCAAACGTCCCCCAAATACGCTTTGTATACTACTGACAGGCACTTTAACATAGTAACATATGTCCAACCCCTCGAATTTGCAAATAAAGGAAATTGTCAAGGTAAAGCAAGTTCCCAGTTTCAGACAGAGCGGAAAAACAACAGGTGTCCTCCGCTAGACAGAATCAATATGCACAACAGATTTGAAATTGATTAAGGCGTTCGTGAGTTATCCAACAGACAACAAAAATGTGGGAGGAGAGAGAAAGAAGAAAAAGAAGAACCTGACAAATCATAAGGCATTCCTATGCTGCATAATAATCGTCAAGTTTTGCAAACGAATTGTTGATGTCTATATATAAGGATAAGGCAATGACAGTGACATTGCACATGGCAAAGTAGGACAATAACTCGCTCGGCGCGTGTTAATGTTCAATTTGGAGTTTAACGGAAGTTTGGACATTAAATATTTCTACCTTATACTTCCATGTACTCTATGAACATGGTTAAATAGGTGGGGGCGCAACCTTGTAATATATATAGCCAGTTTGAAGAGACGATCTTACTACATGGCGGAAAAATACCAAATATGAAGGTAAAAGAAAAGAGTACGCAGAACAACATTGATATACAGATTAAATGGAAAATATTTATTTGACATACATTTATTTCAGAAATAAAAATATATTCCCGACAAGATGAATAGATTTCTCGATTTTTTGTCTGGTATATACTATTCAGATAGTAGGGCGACAATGGGGCTTACCTTTCTGCAAACAAATAACAATATTATTTGCCCAAAATATTGGGAGATAGAAAATAACGTTCAATCTTAATAAATTAAAATCCTACCAATGCTCCCCAATCGTATATTTCGCTATGTAGGATCTTACTGATTTCAATTGAATTCCAGTCTTAATATTCTTATGACATCATGGCCGCGTTTTAACTACTTTACTTGCAGACCTGGAGGGGGATAGGGTCATCGTATCCGCTTTAACCCAAGTTTTATACCAAGTACCAGTCCATATATATACCCCGCATTATGGTGCCTATCTGGCGGGAGAGCAGCAATATCAGAAGATACCCAGCCAGGGTCGCGTCTGGTTCGGCTGAGCCAACCAAAAATTCCCTACCATTATTATGTTCCCTTGAAAGCACTTAAAAGAATTATCTGGATTGGTCGACACTCGCGTTAGTGCAAGCCGATTAGATCCTACAAGCGACATATCCAAATGGGGGAGCAGAGAGAATTTAATTTTAATTGGATTGAGCAAATAGCATTTACAGTTTATGATGGTTTCAGTATCGAACGTTCCATCGGTATCTATCGAGATTTAACCTACAGTTCAAATAACACTTATTGATCCTATAATCCTATGGTCGCCATGATTTATTAAGATTGAATGATTTCCTATTCTTACTTATCAGAGGGTCCGGTAACGTGCCGTACAACAATAGAGCTAACATATGGATTGTCTTCTGGAGGGGTCGTTCGCACCCAGAAACTTCCCGAGCGACATGGTACTATCTAAATGAACATCTAACCAGTTTCAGTTTGCAGACGATCTGAAAGATTCTCCAAAAAGTCGTCGGAGTATCTAACCATTTGACGCAGGGAAAATAGAGCTAGTATGTCAACCGCGGTGTCCATCTCAGTCTCCCGTTCGTAGTTTTTGACGGGAAGAACGTTAGCAGGTGGCATCCCGAGGAGCACTGCCGCCTTCTTCACGGCATCGTGGACGGTCGAACTGTTAAACACTCTAGAGACATCCTCTTTGACCATCGGGCATATTTCATCTATCTTCGTCAGAAGGACAACTTGGGGAATATCTGAAAAGTTTTAACGTTCAGAGTTACTACTGGATTTAAAACCCATTAGAGTCATATCAATTTGTTATTGTATACCATGAACACACTAAAATCATCGTTAACATGTGCTGACTTAATTTCGTTGGTCACGTGTCCCATTAAAACGCCATGGAATACCAATTATCAATTCCATGCCATTAAAACTCCATTAATGTACGCTATTTCTAACGTGTTCCATCTCGAATTGTCCCATTAATTTGTGTACTACTAAACTTGAATGGTATGGATTAATGGCCTTAATGGTCTCTATTTTCACAGGTCTTCGCATTTCCAATAAATTATATGATTGAAGTTCTTTAAATAATAACAACAAGATTGATCATATCGAACAAAATTAATGAGCATTAATCTATCAGTATGCAGTGAAGAATAGACTTTCTAATCGAGAATTATCACTTCAAAGTTTTTGAAATAGTGTCAATTTACTTGTTTGTTAGGATTAGATCCTGTTATGCGCAACAAATTTAAAATCGCAATGCCTTTCATCTATCAAATTAATTGTTATGCTTTCTATCGATGGGGATGTGTACATGATGAAGGCATTTTATCAAGATTTATCCAAGTTACATCTTTTCTTATTTCTTAAATTGTATTTGTTATAATTCTCCACCTGTAATTTTGTTAAATATACAGTAGAAAGTAATTGTTTTCAATTGCAATGTTTATAAAGAGCTTGTATTTTCACTGTACTTTGTAAGGATTTCTGTGAATCAAACTTTCATTCATTAAATTGATCTATCGTTTACCCATTTATTCTTTTGGCGAAACAACGAATAAGTCCCCGATTGGGGCTGGTAGCGGCTTAATTCCACGGTTGATAGATTCCGCCGACACACCTTTGTTAGAGGTCATCCATTTAGTCTTTTGAGAAGGGTGGTTACAAAATGGAGATATATTTTGCATACATTTGCGTACACTGTTGGTGGTAGCAACAAGAGAGTATAAAAAAGAGTATAAAAAATGCCTTTGAAATACAGTCATGCGGAACATAAATTGTCAAAGGTATTTGATCGACAGTCATCCTCTCAAACCCCATTCAGCTATGAGTAAGTTAGTATAATATAATACAATGTTTATTGCAAGACTCGTATAATGGTACAAGTATGGTAAACAATATAATTACTATGGTAATATACCAACGTAGTAAATATTAGTGAGTTTGGATTTAACCAAAAGTGTGGGCCGTATGAACCCATGTACTTCAAGATCCTCATGGTACTCATATGAACAGTCACAATCAAAGCGTGACTGAGATACATCTTTTTTTAGATGACGACTCTATAACGAATATTATGGATTAAGAATACTGATCAGCGATACGGATTTGATATTTTTGGAACATCATGATGTCTTGCCGGCATCATTGAAAGCTGTTGACCGCTTCTCTCTTGCAGGAAACAAGCCTATGTTTATGTATACTATGATTGTCTTTTTGAATTTGGTGCTAATACTGTTATGTGGAAAATGGAATAGGTCTTTGGATTATGGACGCGGATATTCTCTAATGGACGACGGCTGGATTATGAATGACGGACTAGACGCTTGTAATTCTAGAAAAATCTTAGAAAAGAAAATGGAGTTGCCGGTGTGTTGATGTAGAAACCTTAATTAAGAAGTGTCCAGCCGGTTTTTTGATGGAGGGTTAAAGCTGAGCCTTGGCTGGTACATTTGGTGTACCAGTCTTCCTATTTTTGAAGCATTGTCTCTGTGGGGATTTAATATAGATTTAATTTTTATAATTTCCGGATGGGGTGGGAGTCGGTTACAGTGGTTAATTCGGTTTATATAATCTCTGTGTTTGTTATGTCAAGGACAGTATAGCAAGAAGTGTAATTCATCTTCTACTACATTTTGGGTACAGTGGCGACAGATTCGGTCACATCTTGGGGTATTTTCATACCTACCAGTCTCTATTTCGAGTTTGTGACAGCTAATTAGTAGTTTTGTTATTGTTCGTCTATGATCCGGGTTATGTATATTTTCTAGGTAATCCTGCAATTTACTAGATCGAAAACGATCGAGAAGGCACCCCATGAGCACACCCAACAAAGAAAGCACTCAGCATTATTTCTAAATATATCAATCCAAAGCAATATGTTGTGGCACGATACTCACATACCAAAGAATTCGTTATCATGTTAACTGCACTGTGTGGAAACGAAGTTTCAAGTTGACCTTTAGGTGGCGCAATATATGAGTGTTTGTGGACGGAACGCACTACCACGCGACAACTTGTGGCAACACATCTGAACACCAAAGTTGGAAAACGCGCCATCATGCAAATGATAACCGCTTTTTTTGTTGGAAAAATAGGTTAAATAATTTTGGACACAGGCGGGATGGTTCTTTGCCACATGAACTGGTACAATAAAAGCGTACCTGAGATACAACACATATCACGAATCGTTAGATTCTTGGTATGTGATTTAGAATAGGTTAACCGGAAGACTATACTGTGAATTACAAGCGTCTAGTCCGTCATTCATAATCCAGCCGTCGTCCATTAGAGAATATCCGCGTCCATAATCCAAAGACCTATTCCATTTCCATATAACAGTATTAGCACCAAATTCAAAAAGACAAAAGTATACATAAACATAGGCTTGTTTCCTGCAAGAGAGAAGCGGTCAACAGTTTTCAATGATGCCGGCAAGACATCATCATGTTCCAAAAATATCAAATCCGTATCGCTGATCAGTATTCTTAATCCATAATATTCGTTATAGAGTCATCTAAAAAAAAAAAGATGTATCTCAGTCACGCTTTGATTGTGACTGTTCATATGAGTACCATGAGGATCTTGAAGTACATGGGTTCATACGGCCCCTAGCCCCGGGTTAAGCGGAATTAGACACAAGTTACGAAACGTAGCGCCATAGATCTTGCACGCTACGTTCGTATTTTGCTATCAGCATGCGATATGTATCGCCAAATTTGAGAAACTTTGAGTGGAGGCGCTTGGTGGAATAGCCCTGTTTTATAAGTTTCTGCAACAATGTTTTGTGACGTTGATTAAAATCATCACATTTAACACAGGATCTAGCAAATGCTACTAAGCGACATATGTATACGCCATATGCAGGTCCCACTGGAATATTACTATCCAGAAAGGGATAGTTTACGATGTCGAAATTGTAATCATCTCTTTTGTCATAAAGTCGACGAGAGAGAATGCCCGCTTCATTTTTATAGAGATAGAGATCTAAATAAGATGTGCCTGTAGGGCTATCTGTAGTTTCCTTCAAATCCAGTGAAGGTGGATATATATCCTTCACTGCGTCATTTATATAGCGATTATCCACAGCGAAAAGATGTCATGTGACTCTGTCAGTGTGTCGGCACCTCTTCCCACTTCCCTTATATGTGTTGTAATTTCATAATTTGATGTATGCTTGTTCCGAGTGTGCATTATATTTTCGTGTGGATTATTTCCTCAGTGTAATGCCAGTTGCCCCGAAATTCCAATGTGGGAGAATTTGTTGGAAGTTTGAATAGTCAAATTTGAAAATTATATCCCCTTTATTACCGTAAGACCATGCGAGGTTTCTTTAACGATATGTTCATTGTGTTTAATGTTTAATACCTTCCATGTTCGATAGCTATAAAGTGGCTCCTAAATCCAGTAAATTAATTAATGGATTCAGAATGTCAAATTAATGGCCAATCTAGTTTTTTACCACCCTTAAAATGTAATGGTGCTACTAATCACCCGACTACAGCAATGCAGTTTGTTAACTTTAATGGTCATCAGTTTAATGAGTATTAACTTTAAAAATTAATAGGCTGCAGCTAAATTTTAAGAATAACACAGTTTTGTCGCTTCTGAAAAAATCTATTAAAGAAGGCATTACAGTGACCAGGAATAATCAGGATTTTTATGGCAAGTGAATGGTGTTTCATTCGTATTCTTTTAATGACCAGTTTATAATAATGGGGCTTCGTCCAAGAGGAAATGTTACTGGTGGTCTGAATGACATTATGACATCTCGAGGTGTTGAATGAGGGTGTTGTTCTTCGACATGTTTAGGCTATACTATTTTCTTCGTCCAGGTATTTATTTATCCTGTTCAATACCATGGTCACTTAGTTTGTAAACGATACGTTCACTTGATATCAAGAATATTAGTATGCATTTCAAATGATCACGTTCGCATTTGTATTGATGGCATGATAGCCATTAAGGCCGTGTCAATGCGGCTACTTTAGGCCAATACCAAGGCAATACACATATAAATGCACTCATATCACACTTCTGTACATATAAATTGTACTTGCCTCGATCTGTTATCATTTCCCGGAAGTTTATCAGCTTCTGGATGAGAGCATTGTCATCGGGTTTAACCTCGGACAGCACTGCCATCTGACTACTGTCCAGAACGAATGCCACACAATGAATTCTATCTCCCATTGTCGGATTCTTGATAAAACCGGAAGTTTCGGGAGTCACGTGTGTAGTGGGGTTAAACTGGAGAAGGTGAAATGTGGATATGAATTAAGAAGAAATGTGTGTAAAACAAGCTAACACAATCAAGGCATGTTGAGAAACGAAAGTATGTAAGATTAATGAAGTGAAAGGGAAATGTTATCCAAAACGTCGAAACAATATGTTCGAAAATATTTCATTTTATGATTTCCATAT
Source organism: Hanleya hanleyi (assembly GCA_036873755.1). Taxonomy (NCBI): domain Eukaryota; kingdom Metazoa; phylum Mollusca; class Polyplacophora; order Lepidopleurida; family Hanleyidae; genus Hanleya; species Hanleya hanleyi. The sequence continues at coordinate 9,664 of JAVTVY010055203.1, forward strand.
GGACCATACTATTTAAGAAACTACGCATATAATGTGTCCAATCCAAAATACTCGTCTTCTAAAGATAATATTCATACTAGAACACTAAGTCTAAATGAAATATTTTTCCAACAAAATTACAATGCAGTTCTCTGGATGTTTTGATCCATTTGAGCGTTCCAAACTGGTAATCACAATATAAGCTACGGATCGGACATTCAGTAACACCCATCGTCCATAACGAATTTCCATTGTCCTTGATAGAATGACAGTAGACGACGCTAACGGAACCAGAATTCCAGCAGAATTCGGATGACTTTTCCAAATCCTGTCATTGAAGATCTGAGTATTCTCATATTGAACGACAACAAAAATGATACACATTGTTGGTACATTTACACCGTCGTGCCTTGACCTTTCACCAGATCTTTCCGTTTTTCTGTGAAGGGATGATCTTTGAAAAGGAAAGGAAAAGCAATGTAAATGTGTGCAATACGTAGTGTACCAAATTAGACCCAAATTTTATCATTTTTTTTTATATTGTCAAAATTATGTGATAGGAGATACGATCCTGAAATTTTGCATAGCAAGCGTCTGGTCCGTCATTCATAATTCAACCGTCGAACATCAAAGAATATCGGCATTCATAATCGAAATACCTTTTCCATATTCCATATAACAGCATTAACATCAAATTTTAAAAGACAATCCTAGTATACAAGCACATAGGCTAGTTTCCTGCAAGAGAGAAGCGGCAAGACATCATGAGGCTTTGAACTGTTTGGTTTTTAAAAGTCCCTGCATACAGTCATATTCATAAGAGAACAAATATAGGTCAGCCATGCAGGGGTGCACAATTAGTACCCATTGGGATACCTCTATGCTCTTGATATATTGTGTTGCCAAATTTCACATACATATTTTTAATGAGAAATTCAAGCAACTCTAAATGTATGAACAAAGGCACACATATTTATTTATTCGCTAAATTGTGAGTCCAAACACAGGTAGAAAATAACAATCATTGTATGAGATGGAATATACGTAATAATTTCGAACCTTGTCATGTATCATATCTGTAATTGCGCAGATGGAAAGAGCATTAAAATCAAGAACCGAGGTAGAGGTAATGGGGAATATTGATGCCAAATTTCACATCCCACAGAAATACCCGTCTTTTTTCTTTAAATCACATAGAACACGTTTTAAATTCTGTGATATTCAATGGTCATACCGGGTTGTTCTTCAATTCACGCCACATATGCATGTGTCTGTTTGTGAGCTGTATTATCTATGCCCTAGTGAACTGTTTTCGCGTAATCCGAAATTGAGAACAACATACAGAGAGCTGAAAGTTTGTGACTTCGTAGCTTATCATATTGGGGACATCTTCAGCCTACTTTGCATACTTCCCCTCCCAAGCAGAAGCGCATGGGTGATTTCGAAATGGCGGTCATATGGGGTACCACAAAGTGATGGGCAAAAACTATTTTATTTTACCTCAGACTTATTAATTTATCATGCAGTTTTTTGCGAAAAAAATTGCATAAATAAAAACAAACCATGAAAGTCGACAAAAAATGGCCTCAAACCGGCTATTTTGGATTTTATACACTTTCTTGTAGAGGATGACCCAAGGGTATAGTGCGGTTTCAGCTCCTTAGTCTAAGGGCTAAGGAAACTATATCGGGGCCGGAATTAGCTTCTCCACAGGATTGCGCTAGAAGCCAGATCGTCCAGGGAGGACAGGGGTTAAGAACTGACGTTAAAATTTGACCTGTATTGAAACCTTTCTAGAGATCAGATTGAAGATCAGATTATATTGGAAGATAAAGTCTTTATAAGGTGTTCAAGAAATCATCCTTTCAGTTCGGAAAGTTACACATTTATTAAGTTTAAAAACATGAGATAACGCCAAACGTTTGTTACGTAATATGACCGGAACACTTCTGGGGCCGCGAATGTCTTGTTCAGGCTATATTCAATAAAATGATGCTCAGCTTTGTGGATTATATTTAATTTCCCAGGAAAGTTGTGTATGTTAAGAGAAAAGAACTTCCGCTGGTGATCTACTTGCTTGATTGACTGATTTAGTTGCAAATATCTTCAAACTCTAACATTCCAGATCTTCACCTTGCTCACTTGTTCGTTTGAGTGATATTACTAAATAAGTTTAGAATTGTAATTCAACATGCTAAGGTCACATGTGCCTGATATTCTAGGTGTAACCGTTTAGGCGTTACTGCGTGGAATGGAATAATAATCAACAGAATAGCAAAAGACCATTCTATCGGAAATGAAGAGACATACTAATTATCGAACAAAATCAATTCACTCGAGAGCTCAGCAATGTAAAATATTTACTTGGTATCGGTTGGGTATATGTCCATCCAGTATATAAGGGAGGTCTTTTTCATCTAGCCCTTGGCCCTCCTCTAATCCCATTGTATCACACAGCCGGAAATGCAGCGGCTTGCCCGCGCGCCCTTTCAAAACCTGGTACTTCCGGAACTGTAATAGGGAAAATAACATTTCCAGTTGGTTAAAAAGTGACCGTCGAACCTTTGAGCAATACAACAATGTGTCAAGAACACGATCTCAACCACCAGCTGCATGTATCACCAGCGGGAATCAAGATCCGCAAACACGACGTATACATATATTTAGTTTGCTTCATCTCCAATATGAAAGAAATACCGGTTGCATCTTAACTAAGCTCAATCTGAGCATTTTAGCAAAACACAACTTCAAAATCAAAATTGCTACCAAACTGACATTTTAATTCTGAAAACTTTGACGTTACTGTCATCGATATTTTCATCACTTCCCATCAGATGACTTGTTAGGGATTTTACATCATCACTTAATTGTGTCTAATATCGCTCAAGCCGTTGCTAGCCGCTGTTTTGTCATGCCATTCAAGATGGTCACATCAACAACTACAATAAAAGCGTGACTGGAATACAAATCATCATAGAAATCAGTTTTGGGGTTCTTTTGGTGTTTTTAGGTATAGTACAATCACTATATTTGACTGTTCTTGTCAGTGCATCTTTGTTATGTTGTCTTTAATCGGTGTATTTGGCTGAAAGACTTGCGCCATTTGAATATTCTTCTTCGTGATACGCAATGTTTTCGGGCTTCTATTTACACAATTGAAGTCACGTATCATGCTTACTATTACCACTTCAGGCAATGTTTTTCATTGAGAATTGATCTGTGTTACTGGTAAAGGCATTTCGCTCAGAAATTGTAGCAATTTCATTTGTTAATACCCTATTTTATCTAATTTTTCGAACAGCATTTTTAGATTTAGAAGCAGGAAAACTTCATCTTTATGTCAACTGAAACTTAATACTGTGGCATGGATATGTTATTTATTCCAAGAACTGAAAAGATAGCTAGTGAAATTTGTATATATTTGCAGAATTTCTCTCCATAGTAGCCTGAAGTTAGGTTTTGCCGTCTGAATAATTAGAAGAAATAGGGTAATTAACCTATATCAGCTGGAATCTCGTTTAGCCGAGGTTTCTGTTCGACATATTTGTTGTGTTCATACTTTGTGCAAGTTGTTTGTTTGAAATTGTAGCTTAAGGGTCGCTTCCCATACGGACATCGCAACTCGTATGTTGAACTATCTAACCTTTTTCGTAACACTGTGATCCAGACTGCCGGTTTGCGCCATGTTTGTTATCCGGTCTCGATATATGGAATTAATGGTGTTGAAAAAGGTGGACTTGCCGGCACCGATCGGACCAATCATCAATATCTGAACGTATTCTATATCCAGATTCTCCAGGGGACAGTACTCTTCCACCTCTTTCTTAAGTTTCTCCCATAACTGCAAATAGCAATTCATAAAAGTATAAACTGTCAAGGGACTGGACATTACGGAATATTTACAATAAGCAACATCACTCAGCATGAATTTGCAGAATACGATTTTGATGGCCATGTCACATGAGCTTTGGGAATTCTCTGTGCTGGACATAGAGAGAGAATCCTCGGAGCTCGTGTATGATAGTCGGGAAGCCTTAAGATCATAAATGCATGCTTATCGCTGTACCTTCTTGTACACAACACCAATTTCACCAACCTCCGTGCAAAATTGGAATCAAGACTCAAAATGAAAAGTTCACACATCATCAGAGCATAATCATGGCATCTTATCGACCCATGGACCAAGTTTAGGGAAGCTAGAACCAGATCTCGAGAAGTGTACGCGGCTCAACGACCAAAATTTACCTGTGATAATACAGTAAATTTTCATCACGATAATCGAGATACACTGTCAGAAGAATTGGGTCAAATTGACCAGATATTTTTGGGTATAGACTTGATGGACCCAAAGAGTTTGAATCAAATTCCATTTTGACCTATACGGTTTGGGTCGTTTTGACCCAACCATTTTGGGCACGTCACGTCTATACCCAAAAATTCTGACAGCGTGCCGTATCTATTTTGCATAACATCGAAGTTGCATCGAAGTTGCCACATGAACAGGTACAATAAAAGCGCACCTGAGATAAAACACATATCACCAATCGTTAGATTCTTGGTATGTGCTTTAGAATAGGTTAACCAGAAGATTATACTGTGAAGTCATGTGACTCTGTCAGTATGTCGGCACCTCTTCCCACTTCCCTTATATGTGTTGTAACTATAGGCACCAAATTCTAAACAATAATAAATTAAAATTTCGCATAAACACTTTTTAGTTCCCAATAAAGCCCGCAAGAATTCATGATGCTTCGGTATTCCTTTAATCAGATGCTACGTTTCTAGAGTATAATGTATCTCAGTCACACTTTCACACTTTGATTGTGGATGTTCATTTGAACACCATGGCAGTCTGAAATCGCATCGATAGTAATTTACTATCAATGTATGATATTCCTCACTGGGTTAAAGGCTGAAAAAGACTAGAAACACGGCCATACCTTTGGTGTCCATGAATCTGTTTTTCGCCAAGGCATCACTCCGTCTAAAAGTTGATAATCGTCTAAATAAAACAGCATAAACACTATATTGCAGTGAAGTAGCAGTGGATGAATAAATGAAAACGCTCAGTTCAGAGAACCTGTAGCAAACCAGAATCACAGAGTGGTAAACATATCATATTATTCATATGAATCTGCCGATATATATATGTAGTTGTATATATTTAGGCCCTCCACATATAGATGAAAGTGAAAACGGCAAAATTGGCAAAATCAGCATTTTTTTTTCAGCTCTGCAAAAGTTGAATAGCGAATGTGAAAAGCTTGACTCTTGGACCCGCGTGTGTAGGCTGAGACCAGCACTTAACCGATGTCAGTCACTCGACACGACACGGATAATGTAGGACATTAGTACCTCGTCCTGAACTGCTAGGAATCCACATTGGCATCCATGTTGAAAGCACAGTATCACGCCGAAACTCCGAACAGCGCATGTCGGCTGTATGACTTCCGTTAGCATGGAGGTCAGCTCGGGAAGAAAAACCAAGAGGAACAACTCAAATTTGAAGTGATCCTTCTCGGGTAGAATCGAGGGAATATCCATTTCATTTGGATAAATATTTTATCTCCCGATAAGGGAGGAATACAAGAAGGAATATGTTAGCGGAAAAACATCTTACAGCATGTGATGTGCCTCACGTGCGGCGGATCGGGATTTACAGCGGAATGCTGTAAAATCCTTACACCATTAATGCTGTAAAATCCTTACACCATTAATGCGCGAGGTACTATGACTTCTACGGAATAGGCCGAGCAGTCGCGAATCCCATGTCTGTATGCTGAGAGTAATACTGAAAACCCAGTTGACGTTTTCAACCAAGCTTTCTCAACATGTACGTGTTTATTGGACTCCTAAATTTGGATGTTTTGATATGTTATACTGTAAGCATTTGCTATGTTGGCGGATGCTTTTTATGTAAATGGATGAGTGATGTGTATGGATGTGTATCATGTATGTGTATCATATTTGTGTTTATGTTGTGTATATGAGTCAGGTATGATGTAGATTTATGCTGTGGTGTGAGATATAAATTACACGGAGAATCTAACCTTCAACTTTGTAGACCTCCACCTCTGTAACATTATTGTTGTTGCCTGTGAAGTCGGCAAAACTGACTCCGTTAGCGTTGTATAACTGCCCAAATCTTTGTACCCAGTTCAATGGGTAGACATTCTCTGCTGTTTTCAAGATAGGTGCACCGGAGAAGAACACGACAGTTCCGAAGCTTGGCCCATGACCTTCCCTGGCAGAGATGGCGTTTTGACCATCCTTTGTCTGAAATTTGTCCGGGGTAAAGGTGTTTGCCATCAGGCGGAATAAAAAGGCGGTTTTGTCATGTTTTACTCCTTCTGATTCTGGCGACCAGGACACGCTAGTATATCCTCCATAAACATACTTATTGACTCCGTAAAACACCGTGACCGTTGCCCCGTGCTTGTCGCATTGCTGATGAAAGCTGGCGGCGCTGAGACCATCTGATGTCGCTCGATATATTAGGTTGAATCCTATGCTTTGTCTCCCTATCCAAGTACGGAGCTTTTTCTTGTGTTGGTCTGTGAGATGGCCGGTCATTATCTAAATAGGTAAAGCATAAACATGAGTGAAGGTTAGAACGTGCAGCATTACCAACGCCAGAATATTGAACATTGACCAGAGCACTTCAAATCGACACTGTGGTTATAGTTTTGAATTGACCAGCCCAATTTTCTCCAGACTGACTCATGAACAACGTAAAAATATGAGGGGTTTTTCAGTTATTGAATTATTAATAAAATTAAATTATTCTTTCAATTATTGAAATTAATAAATATTTGCTAAATATGGGTGAAATCAACATCATACTGATAAAATTTCAGTGCTCGGGCCAAATATGACATGGACCACTTAATACAGTTGACAGTTGTGACCAACGTAGCTCTCGAGATGCAATAAATTATAAATGGAAGAAAGGAAATTAATATAGATTCAATAAATGCTCTTTTCAAAATCTATAATTCAATTCTAATCTGGATTGCTCTAATTTGAATTGCTTGCATGTCTGCTACAATCATTTATGTATAAATCATATCGCTGTTACCACTGTGATTGCCAAGATTTTAGAAAACGTAATAATGCCGAAATGTGACGATGAACTCAAAGCTACTGACTCACAGTATAGTTTTAAGTCAGTTCCACACACAAAGAATATCCAAAATGTCTTTTGTATTTGAAAACTCGAGGCAAAAAAAATGTTAACTGAGTCATTAATTCATCTGACTGCTGACAGCTCCAAATATTTATGTCTGTTGTCAGTCGCAGTTGCACCAAAGCACATACTTCCACTTAATTTCATTTTCAGTATCTCCAGGATTATAAGTTTTTAATTTTCATCCATATTCAGATTAGAGATTTTGTGGATAGCAAGGAACATGGATCACAGGCACCAAACTATTAGCATTTCCACCTTTACACACCAAATAGTTTCTCTGGCATTTCGATCGGTCTCCACTGTGACTCAGAGGTATAGGCCTTGAGTTCTGCAAGTTGCCACTGTAATATTTCACCAAACAGATAAGGATACTGAGCCCTCCTGCAGACAGGTTTACACACCCTCTAGAATTTGTCTTTATACAACTAAAAGTATGCCTTATAGTTATGGTAAGGTATATATCTGTTGAAAGCGCATATGGTTCAAGGATTTCAAATATATAAAAGTGTTCACCGTAAATCTGTAGGTTATAAAGATTTTCAAATTTGAAAAAAATTAATGAAAAAAAGTAAATCTTCTTTTTAAATGGCTATTTTCAAAAAAGTATTCAAACTACCGTAATTTACATCATCATTTCCTGTAGAAGATTATTCCAACAGGGAATTCGGGTCTCACTTTTGTCAAGTTTGGTTGAGAACTATAGACCAGAATTGACAAAACTGAGACACTGATATCCTGTTGGAGTTGTGTTCTACAGGAAATGATGAAGTTACGATAAGTTGAATACTTTTTTGAAAATATCATTTAAAAAAATTAAATTAAATTTTAAATTAAATTGTTTTTTCATCCAAATATCTTCACAACCTACAGGTTTACAGTGAATAAATTCTATATTTGGAATCCTTAAGAAATGTGCTTTTAAGAAATATATACACTACCACAGCTATGAGGCACACGTTTAGCTGTATAAAGTTCTAGAGAGTGTGTGAAAGTGTGTGCAAGAGGGTTCAGTGCCGTTAAGAATTTAAGTGAGTCAACTTCCATCTATTTTCATATTTCATTCTTGTTGATGTAGCAGGAATCAGCAAATGACCATCAGATATGTTGTCATTGGATTTTATTCTCATTTTTTTTTTAATTTCTATTTTGACATGTGTTGTCTGCTTGCAAACATTGCATTCATTGACTTGAAATCAGATATCATTTCCTTTCTTTGATAGGAATTTAGGCATCAATTTCTTATGAGTTTTCTGAGTAATAATAACTGTTTACAAGTAATATGTGCATCTTTCCAATTACAGCCAACAAGATGTTGATGAGATCTAGTTCCATCCAATTAAATTGATCTAACATTTATTCTGTATATGAGGGTTGTGTATACCATAAACACATCTGTGTTATATTGTTGGATATTTTATGTACACATTTGTGTATGTTGCTGTCACTTATTATGGGTTTGAACATGTCTTTTATCTTTGTACCAACATCAAATTTTAATACATGTGATAGATTGCTGGAATGACCCACTGATTACATGGGAAAATTAGCCACTGTCAAGAAGAAAATTTTTACCAAATGTAGTCTAAATAAGCAGTTTGTAAACAGAGTATGTTTTGTCGGATTTTGAATTTAATTTTTTTTATTTGTCAGTTCAATTTGAGAAAAAATGACTGATTCAAAATAGTGTTTAGTATATCTAGTCAATACTTTGTACTTCATATTTTAGGCAGACGGTTTGTCTACATGATGCCTTCAACCAGGTGAAAAAATATTTGCAGGTTAGTGAGATATTATACTTTTTTACCTTGCGCCTCAGTCTTAAGCCATATGAGGAAAAAGCAGTGAAAATTATAAAGGTGTACCATTGGTATATAGGCTGTAAAATCTCTATCTGCGCATATTTTTAGTTGTGCATTCTCAGGATAGATTGGGGATGGGTCTTGTTTGTTCACCTGATGACATTCTCTATTTATTTCAACAACGGTTCCATCAGACCAGAGTTAATCATTTCCGGGTGGGCACCCTCGAACTTCATTGTCTAGAAATTTGAGACCAAATCTTTGTGGATTTTATAAGCTGTAATTTCTGATAAATCTGATATTTCAAATTGCAAATGAGGATTCAAACTGTTCTTCCTAGTGTTGATTTGGACCACTTTGGGGAAAGCATGGTGGAAGGGGACATGATCAATGAGGGGAGGGAAGGCTTCCTGTTTATAGATCGAATGACATTCGGTAACACCGGTCAACTGTCAGTGGTGGTCAACATCCATCAAAACTTTTACATTTAATGTCCCACAATGTGAAGATTGCCATGCCAAGTGGATTGATGCATCGAGAGTCTTCTGAATTTTTGGTGATTTTTTTTTAATGCTGATACATAACAAGCAACGAATTTATTAGTGGACTGATACCACCTAGAAATGTACACAGAGGCTCACGACGGGTCGCGTCTTACTGCGCAAATCCAGGCTGTTACTTGAAATGTGTCAAGCATGTTGGCTTGTAAAACACAGATTCTAATCACCGTTAGCGTCTGATTTTAAAAACTTTTGGGCTGGACTTCCGGTTGATTTGTAGAGCTCACTTTTATAATAAATCAAGAGTCAATGATCTACCTCATTTACCACGCGGTTGCCTTCAGCCGCAAACAGCAGAATACGTTTTTGTCTCTGACGTATATTTTCCCTGTCTGCCATCGGCGATCTCCCAGCTCAAACCGGAGGTACATGCGCGCTAAAAATATTCGTTTTTTTATATATATTTTTTCGGTTTGAAAGATAAAGTAGAGAGAATAGTCGAGAGGGGAATCACGTCGGAACAATATAGCATGTTAAGATGCTCGTTGCGGTTTCTTAGTCACTGAGGTAGGTCATTGGCCCTTGGTTGACCAATATTTAGGACTAATTGAAAGTTCATAAAGCACTCTCCTTGTAACGAGACACATCTACTAGGCCTAGTTAAAAGACACATATTTGTTTTACCAGTTAACACCAGATTGCTCGCTCTAATCTACCTCGTTATAAAACTTTTTTTCTCATTTTAATGCCAAACGTTTTATTGTGATAAATTTAAAATTAACACAGTTGATTTGGCAATAGAATTAAGTGATACAATAATGTTACAAGATTTTCCTGTCAATGTGGATGAAGTTTCATTTAGAAGTCTGTAGTTTATTGAGGAGTGCATCACTGGGAATATCTCCCCTTGTCTTTACATGCAACTATCCAGATTCCACTTAAACTCACATAGCTCATACACGCTTAAAACTAAAGTGTTGAAACTTACTCGTAAAGTGTTGAAATAACCCTTTAAGTGTGTCCACCTGGACAACACTTAAAGAGCAGTCCCTGTGGGCACACTTAAAGGGTTATTTCAACACTTTTCGAATAAGTTTCAACACTTTAGTTTCAAGCGTGTAGTGTTGATCAGTTACAGAGAAAAATGCTCACGAATTCCAGTCTCGCAGCCTCTAAAATGCCGTCGTTCAACAGTTTATAACGTTCATCTACAATACCGAAAATACAACGTAAACGTAGATGTAATAGAAAGCTTTTGTGCTGGAACTGAGTTGACAAACCAGGACAGAGGAATCGTACGGTATTCCAACTCGGTCATTTTGGCATCGCCCTCCGAAATTATTCGGAGTGTGCGAGTGTGCGTCGCGCTTCTCCCCGTTGTAATGTCATTTAAATAACAGAAGGATTCAGAGGACGACGCACGACGCACACACCTGTCATCCCTCTGCCATTATAATATCATTACGGTTGGAAGACGGGCGATGCATGACGCACACTCGCGTCAAGCGCCATCCCTGAACAGTTCTCGACACACGACGCACACACCCGTCATCGTTCTGTCATTTTAATATCATCACGATAGGGAATCGCGCGATGTGTTGACCCACACTCGTGTCAAGCATCGCCTTGAACTTTTTTGTGAAAGGGCCAAGTATGACGCGAATGTGCGTCGTGCGTCACCCTTCTGCCATATAAATAACAACGCAACGTGCGTCGACCCTCTGCCGCTGGATTAACAGTGTCAGTATGATTTGACGTCGATTCCAACCATTGGATTAGCATTACAAGAGGCGGCAAATACTCGTCCGCGCGTCGCCCTCTGAAACACGTCACGCGACGACAAAATCACCCATTTGGAAAGCTATTGAATGGAGACATACCGGTTTACCGGACGTCGATATAGAAGGTCACTGTGGAAAGACAAAAAAATGTAGGACCGTTATAATCATCGACCGCTACTGAAAGTTGTCAAAATAATAGGCCTGAATGTCCGCTACAACTAAATTGGCTATAGTGAATCAAAATGTATTTAGAGGACCTCTTGCATATCGCTCCAATGCTTATCTTAATTAATGGTTTGGTCGCTTTGAGTTGAAAATTTGTCAGATATCGCTAGGTAAAGAAAGATATGCTCCATCTTGAAACGAAGAGAAACGTAGGTCGACAACATAGAAATGTACACGGAGGCTCACGAAGGGCCGCGCCTCACTGCGCCAAACTATTACTTGAGATTTGTCAAGCTTGTTGGCATTTAAAACACAAATTCTAACGAAAGTTAGTGTTTGGTTTTATAAATGATCAGTCTAGATTTCCTGTTGACTTTTAGAGCTCGTATAATAAATCAAGAGCCAAATGATCTATCTTATTTACTTTGGAACACACGCGGTTGTCTCACGTGTATACCTCTGAAATCATTCGAGTATGCATACAGCGATTGTGCGTCGCGCTTCGTTCCTTTGAAATGTTAATCAAATGGCAGAAGGGTGACGCTCTCACATTCAGATGGCGACGCGCAAACACGACGCACACATGCGTCACCCCTCTGTCATAACCAAAGGCCGACGCACGACGCACACTTGCGTCGAGCGTCGCCCTTGATTTTTCTTGTGGAGGATGACGCGTGACGCGAATATGCGTCGCCTCTCTGTCGTTTGAATAATATCACAAAGGGGGCAGCGTGCGACACACTGAGGGACACAAGATGCATTGGGCCCTTCTGTTATTGGATTAACAGTGAGTGAATGTGTGAGAAGGATTTAAGGTCGCTTTAAACCATTGGATTGTCATTACAAAAGGGCGACCAACACTTACGTTTCGCCCTCTGAAATTATGAAGGGCGACACGCGACGCTAAAAATGACAGAATACAATAGAACCGAGACATACCAGTTTACCAGGAGCCGGCACCGAGTGTCACTGTGAAAGTCTGTCTGCAGGACCGCAACAATCATCGACCTCTATGGAGAGGTTGTCAAAGTAATATGCCGCAAAATCTGGTACAATTAAAATCGGCTATAGTGAATCAAAGTTTATTTCAAAGAAACCTCGACTTTTCTGAAATTATCGGTAATGATGATTCCTAGAAAACCAAACTTGCATTAATATTGGAATTCCCCCGCGGAATGTGCGACGTTTGACAGGTAAAATTTACAACATACCGTATAGCTAAGTTTAGTTTCTCTTAAAAATAGCAGGGTACAGGTCCAAATGATAAATATACTGACACGCTCCACCATAAACACATTATTAATATATTGATAGCGAGAGATTAACCCGGCTTAACATGCTCCAAGTCTCAGCATAATGTATGTTTAACCTACTTTGTGTCGTAAATTCAACTTTCCCACATGTTAAATCAGAAAAGCTAAGTGAGCCCACGTAAAATGTTAGAAAGTTACTTCTTTCTACCGTGGGCGTCGGGACAGGATGAGAAACTTTCCAGATCATCAAATCACCGGTACTTCCTAAAAAGGTGCATAGATGTAGCTAGGACAAATGCGAGACATTCGTGAACAGTCGGAATACAATCACATGGCATACAATCGATAGTGTGCATCTGAGAGATACTCTCCGCTCTTGGAGGTATAGAAGGGTTAACTCAGAGAGAAAATGGCGTTGTCTGTGGCGTACATATCTTAATTTTCCTTTCTATTTTTCATCGCACGGAACCACCTAATAACCATAGAAAATATCAAGATGCTGATCAAATGCGTGTGATTGTTAGTACCAGAACAGGAGCTGCACTGTTGTGCACCGATTTCTGATATCATTTATATCCGTTTAATTGTAATTTGCTATATGTTTATCAGGTAGTCTAATTTAGATATGCCAGGTAGTCTAATTTAGATATGCCAGGAAGACTAATTTAGATATGCCAGATAGTCTAATTTAGGTATGAGTAGTATACAAGGCGTAAATTGAGTAAATAGCGCTTCACTGCGCATGCGCAGAACTTTGGGTGACGTCACAATGGGGCGTGTGCGCATGCGTGTGTGGGTGGTGGGACAAGATGGCGGCCTGTTTTTGTGTCGTGTGGGTGGTGGGACAAGATGGCGGCCTGTTTTTGTGTCGTGTGGGTGGTGGGACAAGATGGCGGCCTGTTTTTGTGTCGTGTGGGTGGTGGGACAAGATGGCGGCCTGTTTTTGTATCGGGTGGGTGGTGGGACAAGATGGCGGCTGTGTGTCGTGTGGGTGGTGGGACAAGATGGCGGCCTGTTTTTGTGTCGTGTGGGTGGTGGGACAAGATGGCGGCCTGTTTTTGTGTCTTGGTGTGAGTGAGTGCAAGAATGTATTCATCCGCGGAGAAAAAGTAGTCCCTAGATAAAATGGTCCGATGGGGTCGAGTGAGGTATCAAAGTGAAGCTTAGGTGAGGGGGCATCTAATGGGCTGGGTGTGGGATTGAAATATCGGCATTGTGCGCATGCGCGGTGGCCGAAGGGTATGAAAATAGCCTTTTTGGAGCTAGGGGATTGACTACTGGTCCAGTGGGGTCGAGTGAGGTATCAATGTGAAGCATTCATGAAGGGGCATCTAATGGGCTGGGTGTGGGATTGAATTAGGGTGATTCTGCGCATGCGCGGCGGCCAAAGGGTATGAAAATAGCCGTGTTGGAGCTAGGAGATTGACTACTGGTCCAGTGGGGTCGAGTGAGGTATCAAAGTGAAGCTTAGGTGAGGGGGCATCTAATGGGCTGGGTGTGGGATTGAAATATCGGCATTGTGCGCATGCGCGGTGGCCGAAGGGTATGAAAATAGCCTTTTTGGAGCTAGGAGATTGACTACTGGTCCAGTGGGGTCGAGTGAGGTATCAAAGTGAAGGTTAGGTGAGGGGGCATCTAATGGACTGGGTGCGGGGGTGGAACTATCGGCATTCTGCGCATGCGCGGCGGCCGAAGGGTATGAAAATAGACGTTTTGGCATCTAGGGGAGCCCCTAATGGTCGAATGGGGTCGAGTCAGGTATCAACGTGAAGCCTAGGTGAAGGGGTATTTGATGGCTGGGTGGGTGCATGTAAAATTTTTCCTGAAAAAAAAACAACGGAAAACGGACTTTATCGAAAAACCTGGGAAAATGCCTATATGGGGTATGAGGGGTATATAGGTCGCCGGGCTTAACGGGACTTGTCTATCAATAGAGTTATCTCCCCCTAGTTCCAGGGTGGGTGTATGTAAAATTTTTCCTAAAAAAATACGGAATACGGACTTTATCTAAAAATCCGGGAAAATACCCACATGTATATGGGGTATGGAGGTATAGCACCATCCTGGGAAACGTACTTCTATACATTTGCGGTAGGGTTGTGGGGTCTCGTTTTACTTTCGTCTCGTCGGCTTGTATTTCATGATGGGAAGTGTCCCCGTGCGAATCGGTGAAATTTTTGGTGCACGATATAGCCTCATAGTCCTGCCACGAGGGTATAGGATCAAATGTTTGTCCCCCTGGGAAACGTACTTCATATGATTGCGGTAGGGGTTGTGGGGTCTCGTTTTACTCGTCTCGTCATTTAGAACATGATAGGAAGTGTCCCCGCGAATCGGTGAAAAAGCATGATATATTTCCTATAGTCCCATACTGAGGGTGTAGGATCAATGCTTGTCCCCCTTGGTGGTGCGTATGTAAAAAATTTCCCTGAAAAATACGGAATACGGACTTTATCCTAAATTACGGGAAAATGCCTATATGGGGTATGGGAGGTATAGGACCATCCTGGGAAACGTACTTCTATACATTTGCGGTAGGGTTGTGAGGTCTTGTTTTACTCGTCTCGTCATTTAGAACATGATAGGAAGTGTCCCCGTGCGAATTGGTGAAATTTTTGAAAAAGTACGATATAGCCTCATATAGTCCCATACTGAGGGTATAGGATCAATGTTTGTCCCCCTGGGAAACGTACTTCTATACATTTGCGGTAGGGTTGTGGGGTCTCGTTTTACTCGTCTCGTCATTTAGAACATGATAGGAAGTGTCCCGGAGCGAATCGGTGAAATTTTTGAAAAAGTCACCGAGGCCTCGGTAGGCCCATAGGCCTATACTGCATGGCTATGGGTGTATAGGCCCATACGGGGTGGACATGTTGGAGTCTAGGTGGGCCACTCATGGTCCAATGGGGTCGAGTGAGGTCTTATTTTGAAGCTCTCGTGGAGGAGCACTTGACTACACTAATGGTTCGTCCGTGTTCAATAGTCTGCGCATGCGCAGTCTGGCCGTAGTATAGAAAACAGGCATTTTGGGTGCTATGTAGGGGTGTGTTTGGGTTAGAGATGAGCTAATCACGGTTCGAATGGGTCGTGTGAGGTGTCAAAGTGAAGCTTGTGTGGGGTAGAGTCAGAATGATGTGTTTTTGAATGCATGTCGCGTTAATCTGCGCATGCGCAGTTGGTTGTAGTAAGTAAAGTGGCCATTTTGGGGCAGCGAAGGAAGTTATTTGGGGTCGAGATGGGCTAATCACGGTTCGAATGCGTCCTGAAAGGTGTCATCTTGTAGTTCTCGGGGTGTACATTCCGATTTGAGGGATGTTCGCGTCATCTGTGACGTCATCGGTGACGTCATCGGTACGAGTAGTAGCGAAAGTGGCCATTTTCGGGCAGTACATGAAGGTATTTGGGGTCGAGATGGGCTATTCACGGTTCGAATGCGCCCTGGAAGGTGTCATCTTGTAGTTCTCGGGGTGTACATTCCGATTTGAGGGATGTCCGCGTCATAGGATAGCGCTTCACTGCGCATGCGCAGAACCTGGGGTGACGTCACTTCCGGGTTTTCACTAAACACTACCTCCAAACATAGAAGAGTTCCAATTTTTTCCCTTAGACGTCCGTATGTTCATCCTCCAAACCCACAAGAGTTCCAATGTTCAACCGCCTGGGTGTTTTCCCGCCCCGCCCCAGCGCCCCGCAGCGCGCGCGTCGTCCCGCGTCATCCCCGGCAGTGCGCGCGCGCGCGGACGCGGGTCAAAAGGTCAAAGGGTCACCACCAGGTCAGACGGTCCAATGTCCAATGAGACAATGTTGCGGCATCGCTATAGTCAGAGCTTGAGCACAAACAAAAAAAAGGGGGATTCTAGATGAACCTGGGAAAGATGGGCAGTTCCATTTGGACCAATCAGCGGTCGAGAAAAAGAGCCAATCAGCGGTCGAGAAAAAGAACCAATCAGCGGTCGAACAATCAGCCAATCGAATTGGGGTATTCACGGTGTGCTTTCGCTGACGTCCGCGCCTACATCTGGGTTCTTGTACACCCGGATAATGTTTTTCTGGACATGGATGGGTTACCTTTGGCTCCATTCTAGGCTACTGATTGGCTAATACGGTGTTCAAAGCCACTTTCATGCATTATGCTCATAGAACTTATAGTCATAATCTATACGTGTTGGACGAGTCTCTTCACTCACCGTATACACGTACCTCAATGAAATGCCCGCTCCAAACCTAGACCAAAGACACGTACTTGGTCTGTAGGCTGATTTCATTGGCTCTCTATTTTTACTATAGTGCTCTTGCATTCTAACCTTGATGGGTTACCTAGAACTTATAGTCATCAACATAATCTATACGTGTTGGACGAGTCTCTTCACTCACCGTATACACGTACCTCAATGAAATGCCCGCTCCAAACCTAGACCAAAGACACGTACTTGGTCTGTAGGCTGATTTCATTGGCTCTCTATTTTTACTATAGTGCTCTTGCATTCTAACCTTGATGGGTTACCTAGAACTTATACAACATAATCTATACGTGTTGGACGAGTCTCTTCACTCACCGTATACACGTACCTCAATGAAATGCCCGCTCCAAACCTAGACCAAAAACACGTACTTGGTCTGTAGGCTGATTTCATTGGCTCTCTATTTTTTACTATAGTGCTCTTGCATTCTAAACTTGATGGGTTACATTTTGGCCCCATCCTACACCACTGATTTCAGTTTGACTGAATCTCCACATTGAGCATTGATGCATTAGGAATAAAACACACAAGACAGGGTTTTTTGGTGAGATCTCATTTTTTTTTTTTTATTCAGTGAACAACAACAACGTGAGAACAACCACGTGAAAACTCAAGCCCAGAACAAGGGGCTTGTAATTAACTGAAGCCCAGAACAAGGGGCTTGTAATTAACTGAAGCCCAGAACAAGGGGCTTGTAATTAACTGAAGCCCAGAACAAGGGGCTTGTACATTGAAGCCCAGAACAAGGGGCTTGTAAACTTAAGCCCAGAACAAGGGGCTTGTCATTAACTTAAGCCCAGAACGGGGCTTGTACATTGAAATGATGGGCGGCCAGTCATAGACGAGTACATCGCGGTCCTCGGCCTGGGGGTACTCGTCAAACATCTGTACGATAGTAGATAAGGGTCTTCCCCGGCATCGATGGTACAGGTAAAACAAACAATATTGTCCGCACACGCCACTGGTCAGGCTTTGCAACGTTTGACTGTTCCAACACCACGTCTCTGTGCCTTGATCCATGAAGTCTGTTAAATCGGGATGGAGGGGTGGCAGACCGTACGGGTCAAAGTATTTCCCCTGCTGTTCTGTCAAGTACACGGCCACCCAGTGTTCACCGGGTCGCTCCATCGGGTCCGTGTTGAGAACGTAAGCAGCAGGATACACACGGTCTAATGGAAACACATCTCGGGCGAACACCCCTTGAAAGACCCTACGTGTCTCTGGGTCATTCTCCAGCACGGTGGTTATCTGCTCTGTATCCATGTTAGGTGGAGAAGTCACACAGAACGTTGCGCGCCTTGTCCACTTGAATGATGTTGTCAAACTCGGCGTAGCAGATCACATTGACGGTGGTCCCGAGGGCTCGTGCAAAGTGGATTTCCAACCCTAAATTGCCTTGCTTGGCTAGGGCTAGCTGATGGTCGTTCTCTAAGGTGGGGGTCAGATCGAAACAGAACAACGTGTATCCCGTTCCCGTAGTCCTCCCGACTGATCAAATTCCCTTCGTCCTGGTTGATTTGACCGGTGGCTGTAAACAGGCTCTGATAGGCTCGAATGAAATTCCTGCGCCCAAAGTTCGGTGTTAAGGCCGTAGCTGGCACCTGTTGTCCATCCACATGCAGGGCCACAAAATTGATGCCGAAATGTTTAAAGTCAAACGGATTCTCTGGGTAGGTTCCGCTGAAACTGGTATTTTCCACACAGGCCAGGATCAATCGCTTGGGTAGTTCCCCCAGGAACAGGTTTTCTTTGTTGGCGCCCATATTTCCAGCAGGCACAGAGAACACTTTGGTTTGCACACGTCGGATAGGGTACTGGGCTGGTTTTGTTTCCAGGGCTTTCGTGTGTCCCAATTGAACGGCTGGATTCGGTTTCACTTTTCGGACATACAGGACTGCGTCTTGGATGACAATCTTATAGTCCGCTGCATGCCCCTCTACGTTGGTGGCCATCAAGGCGAAGGTCGGAGGCGCCCGTATCAGTCGGATTTTGATGGGGATCTTGTTCAAGAGGTACCGGTCTTGCATGAACATGTCTGCATGCAGTCGACCCATCATATCCACCGAGGCAGTGTTCGCAGTGAAAGCCTTCCGTTTGTTATATCCCCATTGTCCGCCGTGTCCATGTGCTCGGCTGTGTCCCTGTAGAATAAAGCGGTTGTCAGCTGAGATTTTTTAGCCTCTCGGCCATACGACAACAGTGTTTCGATGTAGGCTCGATAGGGGTACGTGTTGGTGGAGTCACTGATGAGTTTGTCGCTGAGAAAAATATCCACCTGCTGAAACATCGAGTGCAGCCAGAGATTCGTCGGGCCCACCGTTGCTTGGTCAGCGATTCTGGTGCCAGCTCCAGTGACCACCTTGGCTTTCACATACAAGTAGGTATGGGCTAAATCCACATAGGCCGTATCCGCATTACTGATGGTGAACTCGATGGGCCCGGTTTCGTTGATGCTGGAGAGCGAGAGATGCTCCACCCATAATCCTTGTTCGACACTGGTTTGTGTGGGCGGCACGGTCCACAAATCAAATTCACTGTTGGTGGAGGGGCAGGACTCGGCGTGGATTAAGGCCATGTTTTAAGAAAAGATATCCCGCGTCTTCTTGGATGTGCGTCGTCGCTGGGTCGGTCGTCGACTGGTGCGTGGTCTCGGTGGGGCAGCTCTTTTATTCCCAACGGTGCGTTGTGCTTTGGCCACCAAGACGCCTCCCGCTTCTTTGGCCCGCCGTTTCAAGGATTCTTTGGGTGCCGCACCCCCCAAGACATCACCGGCCACTTGCAGTCCACTGCGTACCGCTTGTTTGCCGATTGCTTTCACCCCACGCGTCACCAAGGGCAGGAACGTTTTCACAATGCTGCCGAGTATGTTCCCCAGACCATGTCCTCGTTGCAAGCGTGCACCGCTAAAGACCGGAAAGCCACCCCCGGCCTGTTGGGCATAATAGTCGGCATAGCTGCGTGCATCGCACTCGTAAGGTACTTTCATTATGCAAAGTGAGGAGCACGGGCTTGTCGGAAAGCAAGTGTCAGCACCACTTTTCCTCGTTCGAATGCCACCGGACGTCCCGTGTCATCTCTTATATCCACCGTGATCGTGCTGATGTCAGTTTGTCGTACGGGCAAGTAGAGCATGTGGGTGAAACTGTGGGTGACTTGACCTCCATACTTATTTTTAATGGGGACCACCCGTAACAGAGGTGTGTTGATATCGCCCACGATGTGGTTGTCCACCACGTCCGAGTAGACGTAGAGTCGTACATACCCGACTTCATATCCATCGGGATCTCGC
>JAVTVY010055204.1:0-28720 GCA_036873755.1 Hanleya hanleyi
GGATCGAAACATGCAGTAGTCTACAGTTGTCGAGTTGTGACGTTGAGTCACAAGAGTGACGTCCTTTCATGTAGCCGACCCGCCGGCAGACGAAAGGGTGGAGCAGTTCACTTGCTACTGCATGGACTAAAGAAAGCTGATTTAAAATTTGAAGAAATACATTATAATTCCGAATTATTTGAACTCCTTGATATGGAAGGTGAAGGTATGGATATTCTCTATCGTCAATATATAGAATATGCCCCACCGTTTGATCCGCCGACTCGCCGACTCGTGGGATGGAACGTCACAACTCGAGAATACCGAATTAATTTGAAGAGTAACTTGGATTTTCGAATCGGACCAAAAAAGGTATCTTGCACTACTAGGCCCCGTGTGGGACCTGTGTACCAAATTTCAGAAAGATCCATGAAATATTTCCTGAGACTTCACTGTAACAATGTTTCAAGGGGAAATTCAAGATGGCCGCCTTGTGGCCATATTGGATTTTCGATTCGGCCCGTAAAAGGTATCTTGCACAACTAGACCATAAGGGGAACCTGTGTACCAAATTTGAGAAAGATCCATGCAGTACTTCCTGAGAAATCACAATAACAAATTTGCATGGGAAAATCCAAGATGGCCGCCTGTTGGCTATATTGAATTTTCGAATCGGACCAGAAAAGGTATCTTGCACAACTAGACGACAAGGTGAACCTGTGTACCAAATTTAACAAAGATCCATGCAGTAGTTCCCGAGAAATCGCAATAACAAAGTTTCATGGGGAAATCCAAGGTGGCCGCCTGATGGACATACTGGATTTTGGAATCGGACCAGAAAAGTTATCTTGCACAATTGAACCTGTGTATCAAATTTGAGAAAGATCCAGGCGGTACTTCCTGAGAAATCATGATAAAAAAATTTCATGGGGAAGTCTAAGATGGCCGCCTGGTAACCATATCGGATTTTCGATTCGGACCGAAAAAGGCATCTTGCATATCAAGACCCTAAGGGGAACCTGTGTACCAAAATGTAGTAGTTCCTGAGAAACGATGATAAAGTTTCATGGAAAAATCCAAGATGGCTGCCTGGTGGCCATACTGGATTTTCAAATCGTACCAGGAACGATATCTTGCACAACTAGATCCCAAGGGGAACTTGTGTACCAAATTTGAGAAAGATCCATGCAGTAGTTCCTGAGAAATCGCGATAACAAGGTTTCATGGGGTAATCCAAGATGGCTGCCTGGTGGCCATATTGGATTTTCAAATCGTACCAGGAAAGGTATCTTTCACAACTAGATCCCAAGGGGAACTTGTGTACCAAATTTGAGAAAGATCCATGCAGTAGTTCCTGAGAAATCGCGATAACAAGGTTTCATGGGGTAATCCAAGATTGCTGCCTGGTGGCCATACTGGATTTTCAAGTCGTACCAGGAAAGGTATATTGCACAACTAGATCCCAAGGGGAACTTGTGTACCAAATTTGAGAAAGATCCATGCAGTAGTTCCTGAGAAATCGCGATAACAAGGTTTCATGGGGTAATCCAAGATGGCTGCCTGGTGACCATATTGGATTTTTGAATCGGACCAAAAAAGGTATCTTGCACAACTAGACCCCAAGGGGAACCTGTGTACCAAATTTGAGAAAGACCCATGCAGTAGTTCCTGAGGAATCGCGATAACAAGGTTTCATGGGGGAAATCCAAGATGACTGCCTGGTGGCCATATTGGATTTTCGAATCGGACCAGAAAAGGTATCTTGCACAACTAGACCCCAAGGGGAACCTGTGTACCAAATTTGAGAAAGATCCATGCAGCAATTCCTGAGAAATCGCGATAACAAGGTTTCATGGGGAAATCCAAGATGGCTGCCTGGTGGCCATATTGGATTTTCGAATCGGACCAGAAAAGGTATCTTGCACAACTAGACCCCAAGGGGAACCTGTGTACCAAATTTGAGAAAGATCCATGCAGTAGTTCCTGAGAAATCGCGATAACAACTTTTCATGGGGAAATCAAAGATGGCTGCCTGGTGGCCATATTGGATTTTCGAATCGGACCAGAAAAGGTATCTTGCACAACTAGACCCCAAGGGGAACCTGTGTACCAAATTTGGAAAGATCCATGCAGTAGTTCCTGAGAAATCGCGATAACAAGGTTTCATGGGGAAATCCAAGATGGCTGCCTGGTGGCCATATTGGATTTCGAATCGGACCAAAAAAGGTTTCTTGCACAACTAGACCCCAAGGGGAACCTGTGTACCAAATTTGAGAAAGATCCATGCAGTAGTTCCTGAGAAATCGCGATAACAAGAATTGTTTACGGACGGACGGACGACGGACGACTGACGCGGACGACGGACCACGGACGAAACAGCCCACCATCTGGTGATGGTGGGCTAAAAACTGGTCATTCCAAGTCTGGGTAATTTTGACAAAATTTAATATTTCATGTCACAAATAGGAGATGTAAATCTTCAAACATGTCTACAAAGTTTCAGAAACTTCTGATAAAAATAGTAGGAGTACTTGATTACACTAGAAGTTATCTGTACATGGGAATAGATCCTGAAAATGGCAAAGTCCTATAAAGTTCAAAACGTCATAAATATGTCAAAAATGATAATTTCGCCTTGTAAATAGGACATGCACATCTTCAAATCATAGGTAACACATATGTAAAGTTTCGTTAAAATAGAAGCAAAATCTTAGGAGGAGTAGTCCGGACAAAATAGTCTCTACATGGGAATAGATCCTGAAAATGGCAAAGTCCTATAAAGTTCAAAACGTCATAAAATATGTAAAATATTATAAATTTGATTACTTCGATTCCAGTATACCTCCCTTAACTTCGTTGTGTGGGGTATAATTATTCTAAGTCCAGCCTAAACAAAAAACATTAACCTACCAGTTTGAGTCTAACGTTGTGCTAAACATAAAAACTTAACCGGACACCGACACCGACACCAACACAGACACCGACACCGACACCGACACTTTCTCCCTCTCTCTCCCAATACCTCGCCTACTTCGTATACGGCGAGCTAAAAAATGTATACCTGATGATGTCAGTTATTGATTCGTATGTTAGTGTCACAACACCCGACGCATTAGTAGAAAAGACAGCACTGTCCTGTTCACCGATCGCATAGTAGGCAGGAGGACTTCCGGGGGCTATCTGGCAGGTCTATACAATATAAAACAATATATAAAGTATTTAATCACTGATCACAAAGAGGACATATCTACGTGAACAGATGTAGATTGGAGAAACAACTACCCTTTTTCACGCACATATGCTGTTGGAGATAACAGATAGCCACTGAATCGGACAGAAAGGCAAACAATTACAAAAACAGAGAGGAAGTCGAAGACAATTCCAAACATTCTGAAAGAACACAGATTTGCGTGAGGATTTTTGCAATCTATGTCCCGAGAATAAATAAATCAGCCAATCAATTCGTGTGAGCCCACCCAATCTGTATTTATTTTGATAATCTTATTTTCCATGATACGCACTCTCCGACAACATTTCACAGCTCTCCGGAGATTGTCTTCGCTATGGAATACTGTTATTTGTCGTAGTTTAAAGGCATGGAGACCCATGCTTAGAGGAGAAGGCATGGAGACCCATGCTTAGAGGAGAAGGGTATACGAAGCAAGCTGTGCTATGCAACTGTGATAAGCTGTACAAGAAGTCATTGAAGCAAATGTGAATGCACGATATGAACAGGTTTGATATCATTCATCTTTCATGATATAAACACTGAGAACTGACCTACCTGAGTTCATTCCATGTATCTTCTCTTCTCTTCTGTCGTCGTTCGGAATCCCGTTCGGTCACGTTCTACGCGTATTACGTACTCTACGTATACCAACTCGTGGCGCGACTTCCAATCAACATAGCTGTTCATTTTGATTCTATTCGTATGTCTTCTCTAAATTCGCTAGGCTATGTGGACTGGACTGACAAGCGATATACGAGCAGTATAACCCAGAAGGATGACAACCTCGACAGCATTCGCAAATGGGGCCCATGTGGGGAAGACCGTCTAAGCTGGGCTTGTGGGCTGCAGTTGGTTCCCTTAATATACCTATATCAAGAACGGTACAGTTCCATATGAGAAGCCATATGGGTACCATCAAACTATGTTGTCTGGAATTGTATGATGTTCACTAAAGACCGAAATACTGAACTTGTATCGCTAACACCATAAATTCTTATGGATATTTTGTGAATTATCTGGAGTTTTAGGTCAAGAAAAATAGGTCTATTGTTTCTGGCCAGTCTGCGTCATTCTGAACCTTTTGCACTATTTATTCAGCATCTCATCTGGTGCGACCAAGGCAAGAGTAAGCTCATACTATTCAGCTCGTCTCACTGACGTCCCTACTCTCCTTGTTCCCCCCGCTGATTCACATCGCATATTTCGCGCCTCTTGGCCGTAAGGGGGCGCTCTGCACAGGCCAATCACCAATGAATATCACTCTTACGGAAGAGTCTTGGTCCGCTTTGTTTCACCGCAACCAACATCCGGGCATCCGACACCTTTTCTCTCACCATTAAATGTTTCCATGAAATGACGGCGCTAAGCTGCCAAGATTAGTCTTTCGGTAACAGTAATAAATTACCCAGCGTATATGATATCAAATATGTGATAACTGTGTGGAAAAACGCGAGAAAATAGTGAACTATTTGTTCACAATCAACTATGAATTAAAGCAATATGAGTTGTGTCCCTTTTCAAACGTTCATATGTCGTTAACGACAAAACTAACAATAAACTTACGGCCAAACAGCTCTAATTACGTTAATTTCGGAGTTAAGAGTGAAGAGATTTTTGGATAAGTTCCTCCATTGTTTAGTGAGGTTCGTCAACTGATTGCGAACATTTGTTCACTGATACCTTCAAATAATTAATTTGGTTATCTCCGAACTATTACGGCGCGGCGATTGGGTAACCAGATAAAGCGCCCCCCTTACGGCCAAGTGGCGCGAACT
Organism: Hanleya hanleyi; assembly: GCA_036873755.1. Lineage (NCBI taxonomy): Eukaryota > Metazoa > Mollusca > Polyplacophora > Lepidopleurida > Hanleyidae > Hanleya > Hanleya hanleyi. The sequence continues at coordinate 4,984 of JAVTVY010055204.1, forward strand.
TGGCGATGTGAATCAGCGGGGGAGAGAAGGGACGTCAGTCATACAAGCTGTTTATCAGCGTAAGGCAAGAGTTGTCTCGCCTTTAATTAATCAGTAATGTGAGGTATAGTATTACAGAAGGCTTTTAGCTGTTGTAAAATAGTGTTAAAAAAAATGAAGGATTCCGATTCTGGGGCATGATATGTTATGATTTAATGACTCCTGTCTTAAATTGAGGCTGTTCAAGGAGAAGAAAACATATGACTAATGTGTACACTCCCCCGTATCCAAAAATGTAAGCAAATATTTTTTGCGATTTTTTTACCGCCGATCTATTCATATCGAAACATCAAAACTGGACAGATTCATAAGTGCCGCCATTACAAGGGCTTGCGTCTATTTAACCAATCAGAAATGCCGAAAACATATTGTGCGCATCGCTTCGCGACGTCAGCCGGGCTCATGCTCACTTTCGACCTGTACGTTATTAGTAAGAGGAACTCCCGGGACTGCTGTCTATAATTTGTATACCGTTATAATTTGATAGAGGTAGTGTGCCAATATTCCGCAAATACACGGGCATCATGCCGCAGTGTGTGGCGTTTGGCTGTTCTAACAGAACTGGGAATAAATACCTTCCAAAGACCGTAACATTTCATCAGATGTACTGAAACAGTGGGTGCATAACGTCGGTCTGCAGGATTTTACTCCAAACTCATCAGGGAAGAACTTTTGCACGGTGAGGCTGCTGCAATAAATTGGAGTGAGTTTATCAGTCTTTCAACACTATTTCAGTCATATCACGATGTGCGGTTCCTATTCCTGTCAAATTGTAATCACTCCAATGTAAGAAAGGCTTGGTTTGTAATATATCTTCATGCAATGTCATTATATTTTCACCTTCCCCGCTGAAGAGCGGCGAGGCCCCGGTGACGTCACACGCTTAGACGATCCTAGCCTGAATGGCGGCACGCTTGAGAGACAATGATGCGCAGGTTGAACGCCGATTTAATCGAGTAGAAAAAATGGCAAAAAATATTTGCTTACATTTTTGGATACGGGGGAGATAGATCTTTCTTTCAGCGTATACATTAGTCATATGTTTTCTTGTCCTTAAAAAAAAAAACAAAAAAAAACAAACAAACACACGAAATAAAAGAAAATGCGCGTCACCGCACCTCTATCACCAGAAGTAATTGCTTTCTTTCTTTTTTTTGCTTTGACTCACGGCACGAAGGCCTAAGTATTGTTCGTGTATTTAATGGATGTTGATACTCCCGGCTCTTATTCACATCCAACATGACCGATGAATGTATTTTTTGCTCGATGTTTCAGTCAAATTGTCCGAATCTTTCATTTATGCCATTTTTTTCCGAAAAAAAGCCTACATACTAAATTAGGAAATATGTGAAATCAACTAATTTTTGTCACTTTTATATGTGAAAATTCAAAAAATTTGATGGAAGACTTCGAAAATGCATCTTTTCAGGCAGACTGATGGTCGCCATTTTAGCGGAGGCTATGCAAATAGAGCCAAAATGACCCAAAATTGGTAGGAGCCTGGAAGGAATACCCCACCCCCCCCCGCCCCCCGACCCCTCACCAAAGCTTATTTGCATAACCTACCGAGTAGCGGATCATTGGTAAATTCAAAATGGCGACCATGTGGAAGAAATACTCCCCTCCCGCCCGACCCCTCACCAAATTTTCTACCCTATTTTCGAAACGACAGAAATTTTGAGAGCTTCAGTGTATTTTATCATATTGGGATCATTATCAGCCTATTTGCATAACCTTCCGAGTAGAGGATCATTGGTAAATTCAAAATGGCGACCATGTGGAAGGAATAGTACTGTAATAGTAATGCGAAAATGCGAAAACCCGACGCGAAAACGCGAAACTGTTTTCGCGTCGGCTTTTCGCGTTACTATTATAGATGCGAATACGCGAGATGGCCGCATCCGGCTTCCTTGGTAGTCTTTATTCGCCATTTGATAATTTTTTGAATGAGAAATATGTATCAACAACACCCAAAAGCTTTAAAACGTAAATGCGAAACAATAGAAATATAATAATTAATCTTCATAATTATCTTTAAATAAATAAATAACCTACGCAAGACATTCACCGCTGTATTCCCAATTATATATCGTGAGTTTGAAATCCATGGCAAACTTTTATCTGTTTCGGTTTTGGGCTCGCGAACCGTTGCTTTTCGGATTGAAAACTGGAGTTCTCTCTATCGACCAGCAGAGGAATCGCGCACGTCAGATTGAACGATTACACAGCCGTCACAGCACCCCTGCAAAAAGAGTGGGCTTGAGCAAAGCCTTCTTATTTTAACCATGGTGCGGCGTACTGTATGAATGGTATTTAACTTTTCGAACATCCGGTTGTGCGTACCTCAGCGTCCCTGCGATGGCGTCCGAATACGATATCTCTACAGCACCGTCAGGCCCGGTCATGAAAGCCTTGTGTTCCGATATTGATAAACTTTCTCTGCTTAAGAGGATGTATCAGGCATTCCTAAATCAAAGACGGAAATGATACTTAGCTAAATAGCGCACAACTTAACACTACTGGATAAGATTAATTTCTTATTAGAAATAAAAAATGTCAAGAGTAAGATAAATGAACTTGTTATTCTCCTCTGCTGAGAACATATTTGTGAGAAGTTGAATTGAGAACATTTAGCATTTTTCTTGATAATAATCTTGCTAACTTCCCCTAAATTTTCAAAACAGAAGCACATAGCATGTTTTCTTGGGAAGAATGACACGCTCACTTTGCCTTCACCGTTTTTCAAATTTTCGAAGCGTTTGATACAAACATAATACTTGAATCCCTCCAGAAAATTGTATTTCCAGTGAGGCTATTCCTGTAACGTGTTTGTGTATCTTCAATAGTTTTAAATTTGTACATTTGCCATTGCTTTAATTCGAGCCAACCGTCGACGTGAAGGAATACAGGTTACAGGTTACTCGCAATTTCAGTGAAATAACTCTAATAACGGAACGTTTGGGCAAAAATGTCCACTTAGACCATAGCAGAAATACTGTTTCTTTTGTTATGACACAATCGGGCATTCACCGCTTTAGAATTGCAGATGGGTCGTTATGCCATCTTATGATAAGATATCCGCCTACAAGTTTGGGGGAAGGATCTTTGCCACTAGGGTTCTCAATAACTAATCTACTAGCTTTTAATGACAGCATAGGGCAACCCATCTCAAGATGGTCAGGCCCAAGCTATGAATGCCAGCACAGGACATCATCTCAAGATGGATAGATCCAATATCGTTAACTTGGTTTTCATGAATAGAATTTCATTTGAATAAATAAATAAACAAATAAATAAACAATGAATGCCACCATAGAGTAATCCATCTTAAAAGTTTCACGCCCCATCGGCTGTTGGTCCCTGAAGCCCGCCCACTGTACACGTCTCTCGACAAATATATGTAGGTTTATTGCTTTGGTAGGAAATTCAAGCCATACGACGTCGGCAATTACAGGTTAGTTTTCCTGGGTATTCTTGCATTTACCAGTATTTCCCCATGTTGAGGCGTTTACTCCATCAGACGTCCACGATGCTCATTCATTAATATCAGATGAGTTGTTTGAGCTGATCTGTCATCACAGCTCTCGAGCTAACATATCTAATTCCGCCTTAGCCGGTGCTAGGGCTCGTGTGTAGTCTCCACATGAACATCTGCAATAAAAACGCGGCTGAGATACTGAGGCTACGTCCGAAAATCCAAATTGCGAATCAGGAAACAATGATTTAGCTAGAGCCGGACATTTGTTCTTACCGAACATGCTTTCATTTTACATGGTTAACAGAACATCTCATTTTTTGTGGGAGGCGATGTGGCCGTGGATTTTCGAGGGCCTGTCCCGTATGACCAACCGAGTGGTGGCATAGAGGATTTGGCCGTGGTTGCTCCAGGGCTTGTCCTGTATGGTCAGCCGACTGATATCTTAGAGGATGTGACCAAAGCTGCTCGAGGGCCTGTCCTGTATGGTCAGACGACTAGTGTCATAGAGGATGTGACCAAATTACAAGCGTCTAGCCCGTCATTCATAATTCAGCCGTCGTCTATTAGAAAATATCCACGTCCATAATCCAAAGACCTATTCCATATTCCATACAACAGCATTAGCACCAAATTCAAAAAGACAATCATAGTATACATAAACATAGGCTTGTTTCCTGCAAGAGAGAAGCGGTGAACAGTTTTCAATGATGCCGGCAAGACATCATGATGTTCTAAAAATATCAAATCCGTATCGCTGATTAGTATTCTTAATCCATAATATTCGTTGTGAAGTCGTCATCTAAAGAATGATGTATCTCAGTCACGCTTTGATTGTGCTTGTTCATATGAATACCATGAGGATCTTGAAATACATGGGTTCATACGTCCCCTAGCCCAAGGTTATGCGGAATTAGACACAAGTTACGAAACGTAGCGCCATAGATCTTGCACGCTACGTTCATATTTTGCGATATGTATCGCTAAATTTGAGAAACTTTGAGTGGAGGCGCTTGGCGGAATAGCCCTGTTTTATAAGTTTATGCAACAATGTTTTGTGACATGTTTTTTTGATTAAAATCGTCACATTTAACACAGGATCTAGCTCGAAGGCCTATATGTATGGTCAACCGACTGGTGCCATAGAGGATGTGGCCGTGGCTGCTCGAGGGCGTTTCCTGTATGATCAAATGACTGGTGTCATAGAGGATGTGACCGTGGCTGCTCGAGAACCCGTCCTGTATGGTCGGTCGATTGGGGTCAAAGAGGACGTGGCCGTGGCTGCCCCAGGACCTGTCCTGTACAGTCAATCGACTGGTACCATAGAGGATGTGGCTCTGGCTGCTCGAGGGCTTTTGTGTATGGTCAATCGACTAATGTCATAGAGGATGTGACCGTGGCTTCTCGAGGGTCTGTCTTGTATGGTCTGCCAACTAGTGTCATGAAGGATAGTGATTCGATTCACATAAAAGCCAGTCTTCGATTTAAAAAAAAATTTGATAGCAACTCAGCATTCTAAGTATCATAAACGATGGATGGAGAGATCTGAAAACAGCAAAGATATATGTTGTCTTTCCAATATCACGGAAAACTATCGCTCATAATGCTCCCAGAGAAGGATCAAGTGGTATAAGGTTGAAACAATTTCATTGTACACTATGATCAGACCACCAGATTTGTCACCACGCATGTGTTATCCACTTGCGTTTCACCCACATTGGGAAGACCACTGCCAAAATAATGTGGGTAACTGATTTATATACACCTAATATGTGATGTACTTCAAGATCCTCATGGTGTTCATATGAACAGGCACAATCAAAGCGTGACTGAGATACATCATTCTCTAGATGACGACTTTACAACGATTATTATAGATTAAGAATACTGATCAGCCATACGGATTTTATATTTTTGGAACATCATGATGTCTTGTCGGCATCATTGAAAACTGTTGACCGCTTCTCTCTTGCAGGAAACTAGCCTATGCTTATGTATACTATGATTGTCTTTTTGAATTTGGTGTTAATACTGTTATCTGGAATATGTCTTTGGATTGTGGACGCGGATATTTGTTAATGGACGACGGTTGAATTATGAATGACGGACTAGACGCTTGTAATGTAAATATATTTGAATAGCTTGCTTTTCGTTAACATCATGTTCTTGAAATGATCCAAAAAAGGTCGAAATATTGAACTATCACAATGAACCGGAGTAACAGATATAATTTACTATGTCCAGTTAATCGGTGGACATAATGGGTTAGTGCGCCAGTACGCCGGCATCTTTTTTCAACAACTTTATATGTTGCGTTTCTTATCTGTTTATGGTGAGATTCTGTCGGTGGACGTTTCCTACTTGAAGCTCGTCCTCTGTTCAAATCATTGTGATTATAGTTTGTGACTATGCTTCACATGATGGCGAATCAAGCGCTTAGTCGGCGTCGGACTTCACAGACATGTGTTTTGAATAAGAAGCTGCATTCTACTGATATTTTCCCCGTTTGGGCCGTTTCTTCCACCTAACGAGCACATAGTTTATCGCTTTCTGTCAGATGACTTGTTGAGGCTATAACATCATAACTCTCGGATATTTGCATCTACATCTAATACCACTCAAGCCGGTATAGTGGCTGTTTGGGCAAATAATTCAAGATGTCCGCACGAACGTCTACAATCAAAGCATGGCCGAGATACAAATCATAACAGGGATCATTTTTGGTTCTTGCGATGTTTTTAGTTATGCAGCCAGAATATTGTTATTACAATATCCCCATAGCAGGAATTTGGAACGGATCAGTCTCCCCTAATGCTTTAAAATTACGAAACAATTGCATTACAAAAGTCTTCATCTTCATCATTTCTTTGTCCAGATGAGATTATTATGACGAAGAAATGTTCACTTAGGTAAAATGTTTGCCTTCGAACTGTTATTGTGTGTGACAGTTTTTTCGTTTGATTTAGTAAGCTGTTCATTCACAATTGTCACGCATTTATCCGTTCAACTCCATTATTTTTTTCATGAAGAAACCCGTTTATTCATTGAAAACTATTCAAAGGAATGAGAATTTGAAAATTGGTATGATTGTTTACAGCGTAACATATAGTAACATATCCTAAAGGTCCATTCTCACGCTGCGATTTGTAGTAACAACTTGTAGCATACAACCCAGTTGCATCGTGAGAACACTCGTACGATTTTAGTCGCATGCTACAAGTCGTATGAAATAGAACCGGTCCTATTTCATGCGATCAGTTGCATACTACAAATCGGGGGATTCCCCGCCGAGTTGTTACTACAAATCGCAGCGTGAGAATGGGCCTTAAGGTTGATATAAGTATTCAAGTGGGAGAGGAAATCCATTGAAATATCCGGGCATTAATTATTATGAAATATAACCATACCTCATGTAAGAATCCGTTTCTTCCACGGTTGGGATTCCCCGAGTCCTCCAGCGTATTAACATCCTACAGAGGCCCCGCCTCTCCAAGTGAAAATTAAGTTTTGTCTTACTCACTCTTCGAAAACCATTCGTTGTCGCTATTGTCTCGCGAACGATATGCAATGGAGATCGATGTTCAAAAAGCTGTTACGAATATGAGATCAACAGTAAACCTCGTTCCAAAAGTGTGCATGACGTGAGTATATATAAAGGCTATTACAGCGCGCATTTTGCCAGGAAAGATAACTCTTGTTTGCGGAGGAAATTGCGGAGGGCGCCACCAGCGCGATTGACCAAAAACTACCTCCAGCACAAGAGAGCTCCATGCTCTGGGTGACTATAGTTCCGGCAAACTTTGACCTTTGTATTCCTCCGCGGTGATGCGGTTTGGCTGTGATGCGGTCGCGGAAGAAAGCTTCCGCGGCGAAAAAGTAGTCCCTAGACTACAAATACGCTGCATGGTCCGATTGGTCCGAGTGAGGCTCTTTTCAGTCATGTCATGGGTGTTTTCACAGAATAAATAAATAAATAAATAGATAAATAAATAAATAAATAAATTTTAATTAATTAATTTTAATTAATTAATTTTAATAAATAAATCAATCAATCAATCAATAAATAAATCAATCAATAAAACAAAATTAAAAAAAATAAAAAAAGTGAAACTCTATACAACGAAAGGGTGGGACTCGAACCCGGGTCCTCTTTATCCAGAGGCAGACACGTTAACCATTACACCAAGAGTCCTGTTGTATATTTCAACGTTAAAAATATGATATATAAATCTTCGGCACATACTGGTGCACTGGTCAATGTTGAATCTAATGGGAAACTTACTTCTATACATTTGCGGTATGGCTGTTTGGATTTATTATCTTAGTCTCATCATGTAGAACATTATGGGAAGTGTTGCGGAGCGAATCGGTGAAATTTTTGAAAAAAGTCACCGAGGTCTGTATATAGCTCCAAGGGAGACAACTCGTGTAGACCAAGCGTATGGAAATAGACGTTTTGGGATCTAGGGGAGCCAATAATGGTCCGATTGGGTCGAGTGAGGTATCAAAGTGAAGCTTATGTGAAGGGGCATCTGATGGGCTGGGTGTGGGGTTGAACTATCGGCATTCTGCGCATGTGCGGTGGTCCACGGGTATGCAAATAGACGTTTTGGAGCTAGGGGAGCTACTAATGGTCCGATGGGGTCATATGAGGTATCAAAGTGAAGCATTCGTGAAGGGGCATCTGATGGGCTGGGTGTGGGGTTGAAATATTGGCATTCTGCGCATGCGCGGTGGTCGAAGGGTATGGAAATAGACGTTTTGGAGTTAGGGGAGTCCCTAATGGTCCAATGTGAAGGGGCATCTGACTGGACTAGCGGCTCGGGCGTTGTCACCATTCTGCGAATGCGCGGTAGACCAAGGGTATGGAAATAGACGATTTGGTATCTAGGGGAGCCAATAATGGTCCGATTGGGTCGAGTGAGGTATCAAAGTGAAGCCTAGGTGAGGGGGTATTTGATGGCTTGGTGGGTGCATGTAAAATTTTTCCTGAAGAAAAAAAACGGAACACGGACTTTATCGAAAAATCCGCGGAAATGCCTATATGGGGTATGGGGGGTATATAGGTCGCCGGGCTTATTGGGGCTTGCCTATCAATAGAGTTATCTTCCCCTAGTTCCAGGGTGGGTGTATATAAAAATTTTCCTGAAAAAATACGGAATACGGACTTTATCTAAAAATCCGGGAAAATGCCTATATGGGGTATGGGGGGTATAGGATCATCCTGGGAAACCTACTTCTCGACATTTGCGGTATAGGTTGTGGGGTCGCGTTTTTGTCGTCTCGTCATGTAGAACATGAGAGGAAGTGTCGCGCAGCGAATCGTTGAAATTTTTGGAAAAAGTTCAGGGAGACCCATATAGTCCCATACTGGCTATATGGGATATAGTACCATCCTGGGAAACCTTCTTCTCGACATTTGCGGTATAGGTTGTGGGGTCGCGTTTTACTCGTCTCGTCATGTAGAACATGATGGGAAGGGTCCCGGAGTTAATCGGCGACATTTTTGGAAAAAGTCACCGAGGCCTGGGTAAGCCCATAGGCCTATAGTGCATGGCTATGGGGCTACAGACCCATACGGAGTGGACGTTTTGGGGTCTAGGTGAGCCCCTAATGATCCGATGATGTCGTATGAGGTCTTATTTTGAAGCTCTCGTGGAGGAGCATCCCACTTGGCTAATGGTTCGTCCGTGATCAATGGTCTGCGCATGCGCAGTGTGGCCGTAGTATAGAAAACATGCATTTTGGGTGTGTGTGTGGGTGTATGTTCAGGATAGAGATGGACCGCCATGGGTTCGAATGGGTCGTGGAAGGTGTCAAAGTGAAGCTTGTGCGGGGTAGAGTCAGAATGGCGTGTTTTTGAATGCAAGTCGCGTCAATCTGCGCATGCGCAGTTGGTTGTAGTAATTATAGTGGTCATTTTGGGGGCTATGTGGGTGTATGTTTGGGGTAGAGAGGGACCATCCTTGGTCCGAATGCGTTGTGTGCGGTGTCATGTTGTAGCTCTTGGGGTGTACATTCCGATTGGAGGCATGTCCGCTTCATCTGTGACGTCATTGGTGACATCATTGGTATGAGTAGTAGCGAAAGTGGTCATTTTGGGGCAGTGAAGGAAGGTATTTGGGGTAGAGAGGGACCATCCTTGGTCCGAATGGGTCGTGTGAGGTGCCATTTTGTAGCGCTTAGGGTGTAGATCCCGATTTAAGGGATGTTCGCGTCATCTGTGACGTCATTAGTGACGTCATCAGTACGAGTAGTAGGGAAAGTGGACATTTTGGGGCAGTGCAGGTAGGTATTTGGGGTAGAGAGGGACCATCCTTGGTCCGAATGCGTCGTGTAAGGTGTCATCTTGTAGCTCTCGGGGTGTAGATCCCGATTTAAGGGATGTTCGCGTCATCTGTGACGTCATCAGTGACGTCATCAGTACGAGTAGTAGCGAAAGTGGACATTTTGGGGCTATGTGAGTGTATGTTTGGGGTAGGGAGGGACCATCCTTGGTCCGAATGCGTCGTGAGAGGTGTCATTTTAGGGTGTAGATCCCGAGTTGAGGGTTGTCCGCGTCATCTGTGACGTCAACAGTGACGTCATCATTACGAGTAGTAGCGAAAGTGGGCATTTTGGGGCAGTGAAGGATGGATTAGTAGTATGAAAGCGCATATCGAGCCCCATTGACCTTGCGGCGCATTGCGCAATGAGTATGCATGTGTGTGCGTGTGCGTCTGTGTGTGTGTGTGTTTATGCGTGTGTGTGTGTGTGTATGCGTCTGATGCGTGTGTGTGTGTGTGTGTATGCGTCTGTGTGTCTGTGTGCGTGTGTGCATGCGCCGAGTTCTAAGAGCCCCGGAGAGAGAACAACAACAACAAGGATGACACATGAGAGAACAGCAAGAAGTTTTTGTCATATAGTTTATTATCCCCAAATTTTACATCATACCCAGGCTGGGGGAGCCGCCCTGGGTATGTTTGGTATGTTCACAGCAAAACAAATTGAAATATCAAACACCATGTTTTATTATTCAACGCATCGTCACATGAGGCACAAGTGTTTACTGAGCTCAAGTCAACGATCAGCATGTAGACATAGAGAGTATGTACGGCATGTTGTGGTATTCATCAGTGCATGGGTGACGCATTCACCCGATGGAGGTGGTTGGTCGTCTTGGTAAGGAAAAACGCAACATTGGTTACCCTCTTTACCATCCATTGTGTGTTGGGGCGTTGACGATGTGCCCATCTCAAGGCATCCAATTGTTCCACTTGGGCCAGCATCATCTCTAGCGACGCCCGGTGAATGATGGTAAACGGCAGGTCAAACACAAGGTTGTTGGCACTGGGGTAATAATACCGTAACTGGTCCGTCCTTTTGTGACGTAAGATGTACCCGAAAGCGACATTCAATTTGAAGGCCGTAGTTTGATCTTCGAAGATGGCTTCCACGTAGCTGCGTAAACGGGTGAGTTTGGTCAGTGGGAAATTGTAGATATCTTGAATAGGGCGATGTTTGTGGAAACAGTACCGTGTCATGGACCAATGGTCGTCACTCACTGGATGGTTGTCCTGTAAGAGATCGCTGGGAACATTTATGGGCTCGACCATAAAATGTTCGATGTTGTCAGGCGAATGACTGGGAGCAGTAATGCTGGGGTCCGGCTGGATATCCAGGCTCTTCTGAACTGTGGATATTGACAGACTCTCCGTCATCGCATCACCAGTGGAATTCGTCTCCCCGGGCTTATCTTCACTGGGTCTGACCTTCCACGGCTCCTCTTCAGTAGAAGGTTGTCGCTCACACCGCGGTGATGAACTATGAATCAAACGTTGGTGTCGCAGCAACTGACTGGGTCGTTTGAAAAGCCGACCACATTCATAACATTGTTCCTTCGCACCCTCGTGGAGTGAGCGTTCATGGCGCAGTAAAACATCCTCCCGATTGAACGACCGTGCGCAGGTTGTACATGTATACCGAGCATCGTTGTGGAGGCCTCGTGGCGTCGTAAATTATCTAGACGAGTAAACAGCTTCTGGCAAGTTGTGCAAGAGAACATATCGGCTGTGGATCTGGAAATCATGAATGCCGTAAAAAATTGCCACTTTTATACGTTTTTTCAGTGACCTTCGTGTCTTTTCGGCAACCTCCGTGTCTCTTCGGTCATCTCCGTGTCTTTTCGGTGACGTCCGTGACTCTTCGGAAGTTGGAGGGGAGGTGACCGGCCTATCGACCAATCAGAAGCCATCATTTCAGAAAGTTCAATCTTCGTTCAGTGTAACCTAAACGTATTCGGGCAATCCATGATACTGAAGCTCGAAGCTCTTACTTCTCTCATTCAACACTGAGATCAATATCCATCGGCTCTTCAATCCGCGGCGAATCGACCTCCATGGATTCTTCTATTCTCAGATGCATTCCAATAGAAACTGAAATATCTGGTCTCGAGAATGGCGAGCGTGATCCGTGTATAACATTTCGGTGACGACTCAATTGACTGGGATGCTTAAAGGCTATATCACAATCCGCACATGTATGCATGGGTACTTCGTGGCATGCACGTGTGTGACAACGCAAACTGTCCAGGCGATGAAAGCGCTTCGAGCAAGTTGTGCAAGAGAACATATCGGCTGTGGATCTGGAAATGATGAATGCCGTAAAACTTTCGGCTCTTATAGGCCAACATAGGAGTATCCGGATGTTCTACAGTCAGGGATGTACAAGAACCCGGATGTACCCGGATGTAAAAGTCCCGGATGTAAAAGTGCCCGGATGTTCACGAATGTACTACCATCCCGGACTTCTATCAGGCCCAGGTCCAGAAGCTCTCATGTCCTGCACCGAACTACTGCTCGGTCACCCGTGAGTGAATTAACCACGGTCGCATGCTGTAAAATACGAGTCGCATAGGGATGGGTCTCCGTCATGGCTCTGCAACCATAGGAATGGGCTTGTGAGATCCAGAGGAACGTGTTAGACCATGTTACACATGCGCGTCTACACGTAGCTCTACGTGTGTAGTCCGTGATAAGTACTATTCTGATTGGTTAGTCCAAAAAGAGAGCAACAACAACAACAGCAAAGATCACAGGTCAATCCTTTTTATTAGCCCCTCCATCACAGCACATCCACGCTGGGGGAATCGCTATGTGTGTGTTTACAATTCACTTATGCTATTGTCCGTGTATTCAGAAGTTCACTGTGCTGATCTCAGACTGCTCTTGTCCAATCAGAAGCCGACCCTCAGAATAAGTATAGGTCATGTTGAAGGATGGAACACAAACTGTGGACGTCTTTCGGATTGATGGGGATCAACTGACTGTGGAGTCTGAAGACTCGACTGCAATGCTGGCATTCGTGGCTGGGTGCCTTATGTACCGACCGTTGATGTCGCCGTAAATTATCCTTACGATTAAAGGACTTCCTACAGATCGAACACGTATACTCGCCAACAGCACCTTAAAAAGTAGACTCATGGATGGGGTAAAACATCACGGGTTCCTCAACCCTCAAGCGTGCATGCCCATGGATTACACGTTGGTGAGATCTCAACTGGCTGTGTAGTCTGAAGCGGTGTCCACAATCCCCACATTGATGCCTGGATGTCTCATGGAGACACCGTTCATGGCGGTGTAAATTATCCAGGCGATTGAATGTATCCCCACAGGTCTCGCAGGTATACTGGGCAGTAGCGTCGTGGATGCTAGACTCATGGCGTTGTAAGTCGTGCAAGCGTGTAAATGACTTGGAGCAAGTAGTACACGTGAACATCGTGTCGTAAGTGGTTGAACGAATGTCTGCTGAAAGTGTCAGACCGCTTCCCTTTTATAGCAAGCTAGCTGTTGATCTATTTTTAGAACACTCAGTTTAACTACTCCCAAGTCGAAGACCGAGAGCATATGACCTCTGTGAGGTCACTTCCGCTTCCGTTCACGTGACCGGAACTGACCTTTGACCCCTGCGCGCAATTTACCACTGGGCACACGTACCTGGTGCACCCTGTACCCCTGGTGTACCCTATAGCCCTACGGGCTATAGGGTACAGGGTGCACCAGGTACGTGTGCCCAGTGGTAAATTGCGCGCAGGGGTCAAAGGTCAGTTCCGGTCACGTGAACGGAAGCGGAAGTGACCTCACAGAGGTCATATGCTCTCGGTCTTCGACTTGGGAGTAGTTAAACTGAGTGTTCTAAAAATAGATCAACAGCTAGCTTGCTATAAAAGGGAAGCGGTCTGACACTTTCAGCAGACATTCGTTCAACCACTTACGACACGATGTTCACGTGTACTACTTGCTCCAAGTCATTTACACGCTTGCACGACTTACAACGCCATGAGTCCACGACGCTACTGCCCAGTATACCTGCGAGACCTGTGGGGATACATTCAATCGCCTGGATAATTTACACCGCCATGAACGGTGTCTCCATGAGACATCCAGGCATCAATGTGGGGATTGTGGACACCGCTTCAGACTACACAGCCAGTTGAGATCTCACCAACGTGTAATCCATGGACATGCCCGCTTGAGGGTTGAGGAACCCGTGATGTTTGACCCCATCCATGAGTCTACTTTTCAAGGTGCTGTTGGCGAGTATACGTGTTCGATCTGCAGGAAGTCCTTTAATCGTAAGGATAATTTACGGCGACATCAACGGTCGGTACATAAGGCACCCAGCCACGAATGCCAGCATTGCAGTTGAGTCTTCAGACTCCACAATCAGTTGATCCCCATCAATCCGAAAGACGTCCACAGTTTGCGTTCCATCCTTCAACATGACCTATACTTATTCTGAGGGTCGGCTTCCGATTGGACAAGAGCAGTCTGAGATCAGCACAGTGAACTTCTGAATACACGGACAATAGCATAAGTGAATTAAACACACCCATAGCGATTCCCCCAGCGTGGATGTGCTGTGATGGAGGGGCTAATAAAAAGGATTGACCTGTGATCTTTGCTGTTGTTGTTGTTGTTGCTCTCTTTTTGGACTAACCAATCAGAATAGTACTTATCACGGACTACACACGTAGAGCTACGTGTAGACGCGCATGGTGTAACATGGTCTAACACGTCCCTCTGGATCTCACAAGCCCATTCCTATGGTTGCAGAGCCATGACGGAGACCCATCCCTATGCGACTCGCATTTTACAGCATGCGACCGTGGTTAATTCACTCACGGGTTACCGAGCAGTAGTTCGGTGCAGGACATGAGAGCTTCTGGACCTGGGCCTGATAGAAGACCGGGATGGTAGTACATTCGTGAACATCCGGGCACTTTTACATCCGGGACTTTTACATCCGGGTACATCCGGGTTCTTGTACATCCCTGACTGTAGAACATCCGGGTACTCCTATGTTGGCCTATAAGAGCCGAAAGTTTTACGGCATTCATCATTTCCAGATCCACAGCCGATATGTTCTCTTGCACAACTTGCTCGAAGCGCTTTTATCGCCTGGACAGTTTGCGTTGTCACACACGTGCATGCCACGAAGTACCCGTGCATACATGTGCGGATTGTGATATAGCCTTTAAGCATCCCAGTCAGTTGAGTAGTCACCGAAATGTTATACACGGATCACGCTCGCCACTCTCGAGATCAGATATTTCAGTTTCTATCGGAATGCATCTGAGAATAGAAGAACCCATTGAGGTCGATTCGCCGCGGATTGAAGAGCCGATGATCTCAGTGTTGAATGAGAGAAGTAAGAGCTTCGAGCTTCAGCATCATGGATTGCCCGAAGACGTTTAGGTTACACTGAACGAAGATTGAACTTTCTGAAATGATGGCTTCTGATTGGTCGATAGGCCGGTCACCTCCCCTCTAACTTCCGAAGAGTCACGGACGTCACCGAAAAGACACGGAGATGACCGAAGAGACACGGAGGTTGCCGAAAAGACACGAAGGTCACTGAAAAAACGTATAAAAGTGGCAATTTTTTTACGGGATTCATGATTTCCAGATCCACAGCCGATATGTTCTCTTGCACAACTTGCCAGAAGCTGTTTACTCGTCTAGATAATTTACGACGCCACGAGGCCTCCACCCACAACGATGCTCGGTATACATGTACAACCTGCGCACGGTCGTTCAATCGGGAGGATGTTTTACTGCGCCATGAACGCTCACTCCACGAGGGTGCGAAGGAACAATGTTATGAATGTGGTCGGCTTTTCAAACGACCCAGTCAGTTGCTGCGACACCAACGTTCGATTCATAGTTCATCACCACGGTATGAGCGACAACCTTCTACTGAAGAGGAGCCGTGAAAGGTCAGACCCAGTGAAGATAAGCCCGGGGAGACGAATCTCAATGGTGATGCGATGACGGAGAGTCTGTCAATATCCACAGTTCAGAAGAGCCTGGATATCCAGCCGGACCCCAGCATTACTGCTCCCAGTCATTCGCCTGACAACGTCGAACATTTTATGGTCGAGCCCATAAATGTTCCCAGCGATCTCTTACAGGACAACCATCCAGTGAGTGACGACGATCGGGGCCATTGGTCCATGGCACGGTACTGTTTCCACAAACATCGCCCTATTCAAGATATCTACAATTTCCCACTGACCAAACTCACCCGTTTACGCAGCTACGTGGAAGCCATCTTCGAAGATCAAACTACGGCCTTCAAATTGAATGTCGCTTTCGGGTACATTTTACGTCACAAAAGGACGGACCAGTTACGGTATTATTACCCCAGTGCCAACAACCTTGTGTTTGACCTGCCGTTTACCATCATTCACCGGGCGTCGCTAGAGATGATGCTGGCCCAAGTGGAACAATTGGATGCCTTGAGATGGGCACATCGTCAACGCCCCAACACACAATGGATGGTAAAGAGGGTAACCAATGTTGCGTTTTTCCTTACCAAGACGACCAACCACCTCCATCGGGTGAATGCGTCACCCATGCACTGATGAATACCACAACATGCCGTACATACTCTCTATGTCTACATGCTGATCGTTGACTTGAGCTCAGTAAACACTTGTGCCTCATGTGACCATGCGTTGAATAATAAAACATGGTGTTTGATATTTCAATTTGTTTTGCTGTGAACATACCAAACATACCCAGGGCGGCTCCCCCAGTCTGGGTATGATGTACAACTTGGGGATAATAAACTATATGACAAAAACTTCTTGTTGTTCTCTCATGTGTCATCCTTGCTGTTGTTGTTCTCTCTCCGGGGCTCTTAGAACTCGGCGCATGCACACACGCACACAGACACACAGACGCACACACACACACACACACACACGCATCAGACGCATACACACACACACACACGCATAACACACGCATATAGACGTATACACACACACACGCGCGTACACACACACACACGTACGCACACATGCACAGACACACACACTCCTACACACACACACATACACACACGTACACGCAAGCACACATGCACAGACACACAGACGCATACACAGACACACAGACGCATACACACACACATGCACGCACACATACACACACACACACAGACGCATACACACACACATGCATACTCATTGCGCAATGCGCCGCAAGGTAAATGGGGCACGACATGCGCTTTCATACTACTATTCCATCCTTCACTGCCCCAAAATGACCACTTTCGCTACTACTCGTACCGATGATGTCACCAATGACGTCACAGATGAAGCGGACATGCCTCCAATCGGAATGTACACCCCGAGAGCTACAACATGACACCTCACACAACGCATTCGGACCAAGGATGGTCCCTCTCTACCCCAAACATACACCCACATAGCCCCCAAAATGACCACTTTAATTACTACAACCAACTGCGCATGCGCAGATTGACGCGACTTGCATTCAAAAACACGCCATTCTGACTCTACCCCACACAAGCTTGACTTTGATACCTTCCACGATCCATTCGAACCCATGGCGGTCCATCTCTATCCTGAACATACACCCACACACACACCCAAAATGCATGCTTTCTATACTACGGCCAGACTGCGCATGCGCAGACCATTGATCACGGACGAACCATTAGCCAAGTGGGATGCTCCTCCACGAGAGCTTCAAAATAAGACCTCATACGACATCATCGGATCATTAGGGGCTCACCTAGACCCCGAAACGTCCACCCCGTATGGGTCTGTAGCCCCATAGCCATGCACTATAGGCCTATGGGCTTACCCAGGCCTCGGTGACTTTTTCCCAAAATGTCACCGCTTAACTCCGGGACCCTTCCCATCATGTTCTACATGACGAGACGAGTAAAACGCGACCACACAACCTATACCGCAAATGTCGAGAAGAAGGTTTCCCAGGATGGTACTATATCCCATATAGCCAGTATGGACTATATGGGTCTCCCTGAACTTTTTCCAACAATTTCAACGATTCGCTTCGCGACACTTCCTATCATGTTCTACATGACGAGACGAGAAAAACGCGACCCCACAACCTATACCGCAAATGTCGAGAAGAAGGTTTCCCAGGATGGTCCTATACCCCATATAGCCAGTATGGGACTATATGGACTATATGGTACTTTTTCAAAAATTTCACCGTTTCGTGCCGGGACACTTCCTATCATGTTCTAAATGACGAGACTAAGAAAACGAGACCCCACAACCTATACCGCAAATGTCGAGAAGTAGGTTTCCCAGGATGGTCCTACACCCCCCATACCCCATATAGGCATTTTCCCGGATTTTTAGATAAAGTCCGTATTCCGTATTTTTTCAGGAAAATTTTTACATACATCCACCCTGGAACTAGGGGGAGATAACTCTATTGATAGGCAAGCCCCAATAAGCCCGGAGACGTATATACCCCCCATACCCCATATAGGCATTTCCGCGGATTTTTCGATAAAGTCCGTGTTCCGTTTTTTTTCTTCAGGAAAAATTTTACATGCACCCACCCAGCCATCAAATACGCCCTCACCTAGGCTTCACTTTGATACCTCACTCGACCCAATCGGACCATTATTGGCTCCCCTAGATACCAAAACGTCTATTTCCATAACCTTGGTCTACCGCGCATGCGCAGAATGGTGACAACGCGCAAGCCGCTAGTCCAGTCAGATGCCCCTTCACATAAGCTTCACATTGATACCTCATATGCCCCCACTGGACCATTAGGGACTCCGCTAGCTCCAAACCGTCTATTTCCATAACCTTCGACCACCGCGCATGCGCAGAATGCCAATATTCAACCCCACACCCAGCCCATCAGATGCCCCTTCACGAATGCTTCACTTTGATATCTCATATGACCCCATCGGACCATTAGTAGCTCCCCTAGCTCCAAAACGTCTATTTGCATACCCTTGGGCCACCGCGCATGCGCAGAATGCCGATAGTTCAACCCCACACCCAGCCCATCAGATGTCCCCTGGCATAGGCTTCACTCGACCCAATTGGACCATTAGTGGCTCTCCTACATCCCAAAACGTCTATTTCCATACCCTTGGGCCACCGCGCATGCGCGGAATGATGCTATTCCAACCCCACACCCAGCCCGTCAGATGCCCCTTCACATAAGCTTCACTTTGATACCTCACTCGACCCAATCGGACCATTATTGGCTCCCCTAGATCCCAAAACGTCTATTTCCATACGCTTGGTCTACACGAGTTGTCTCCCTTGGAGCTATATACAGACCTCGGTGACTTTTTTCAAAAATTTCACCGATTCGCTCCGCAACGCTTCCCATAATGTTCTACATGATGAGACTAAGATAATAAATCCAAACAGCCATACCGCAAATGTATAGAAGTAAGTTTCCCATTAGATTCAACATTGACCAGTGCACCAGTATGTGCCGAAGATTTATATATCATATTTTTAACGTTGGAATATACAACAGGACTCTTGGTGTAATGGTTAACGTGTCTGCCTCTGGATAAAGAGGACCCGGGTTCGAGTCGCACCCTTTCGTTGTATAAAGTTTCACTTTTTTTTATTTTTTTTTTATTTTGTTTTATTGATTTATTTATTTATTGATTTATTTATTGATTTATTTATTGACTGATTGATTTATTTATTAAAATTAATTAATTAAAATTAATTAATTAATTTAGTTATTAATTTATTAATTTATTAATTTATTTATTTATTTATTTATTCTGTGAAAACACCCATGACATGACTGAAAAGAGCCTCACTCGGCCCAATCGGACCATGCAGCGTATTTGTAGTCTAGGGACTACTTTTTCGCCGCGGAAGCTTTCTTCCGCGACCGCATCACAGCCAAACCGCATCACCGCGGAGGAATACAAAGGTCAAAGTTTGCCGGAACTATAGTCACCCAGAGCATGGAGCTCTCTTGTGCTGGAGGTAGTTTTTGGTCAATCGCGCTGGTGGCGCCCTCCGCAATTTCCTCCGCAAACAAGAGTTATCTTTCCCGGCAAAATGCGCGCTGTAATAGCCTTTATATACTACTGACGTGCATTTCGCATATCAAATTTGTCATTTTTATAATACTCCATAAATCTGCAGGGTCTTCGTATATGAGATAATTACAGCTTAAGAATAAATGTCTGTATTAGCAATAAATGCTGGTCAACATTCCAAAGACAAAAGTGCATTTCTTTACATAGGCTTATACCAACGACGTATATGATTTATTCAAGGCTGGTCTGAGAGGACAATGAGTTTCTTATACGTATATATAATATATATGACTGGTCATATAGGAAATGTAGAATCGCCATGCACAACCTATATACCTTCAGAACACACCCATGCCAAAGGTAAGTCATAGCAAACGAAATAGACCCAATGCAGTCTCAATGTCATCGTGTTCTATTTCAGCTAGCCATTGTGTTGATTAGACACGAAATTATGGGGTTTGCGAAGTAGTATACACATGTGTGTGTTGAGCCCCCACATAGATTTTGTTTTACTTCTAATTCACCCAGCCTAAATAAAGATTTTGTTAATATTATCATACTATTGGAAAATAAATATTCATCAATAGGTAATGAATTAATATTCTCGAGATTTTATTAATCTGCTTTAAAATTATTGAATTGATGTAATAACTGAAATAGTTTAATACTTGCGCCCAAAAATACATAAAACACTTCTTTAATATCTCCGTTCTGTGACGTTGTACAATATGGTCGCCGCGGGTCATGGGCGTGTGTTTCTCTATTTTCTTATCGTTTGCATATAGCCAGTTCGACAGGAGTCTAAAAATGCATATCCTTGAACACAAGGACTGCTTTGTACATCTTTTTTCTAGTTAAATACTGCACTGTAATTGACTTTTGTCGCAGTTTCCCGACGTTTTCTTACATAATTATTTTAACTGTGAATAGTGAAATGTTGCAGCACAGTCAGAGTATAAGTAATGAAGAATACTTCCTGTGTAGAAAGTATGTTGAATATAATTTCGTTGTTGTTGCGATTTTTTTCTTTTTCCGTCACTCACGTACATGCGTTGCATACTAAAGAAATTAAAGATTACTCACCCATCAACAGACGCGACAGCTGTAAATCCTAGCAGATGCATTATATATTCCAATAAAGGCAATGAAGCGTTATACATCAAGAGTGCATTGTATTAATTCTGTTGTATGCACAAATCCTAGCAAATATATACCATATGATGTTTTATTATTATTTTATTTTTTGAAATAATAAGCTATCTGCATGTGTCCTAGACCAGAATACAGTAACTTGAAAGTGTGTGCATGTGCCACCAGGTGCATATATGCATGTGTGACAGTGTGCATATGTGGCTGTGCAGACTGGTCCTCATAGGCATGTGCGACAGTGTGCATATGTGGCTTTGTGGACCGGTCCAAATGTGCATGTGCAATATATCTGAAACGTATCCAATGACTCTCCAATTCAATCGTTTCCTTGTAATATATTCAGCACACAAGTAACCGTGGTATGTTTCAAATACAATATTTGATATACACCACAGATGGTCTCCGTTTTTTCGTATTAGTTCAAGAGATTAGAGGTGGATTTTCACATTCAATTTTGGACGATCGTTCGATAAAACAGTTTCATGATGAACACTCAATAACATATGCCAAATGCTGGAGCGATATTGCTCTCTTAAAGGCCTTGCCCCCTCGATGACAAAATCTTGCCAATATTTGGCATACACTGTCTCGTGTCATCAACTAACCAATACTTTCATTGTGTTTTGCACGTGTTGCAGGTGCGAGCTATAGCGGACGTAATGAAAAACATTAAGCACATATACCTACTCACATTATGCAAATACTTATCAGACACTCTTGAGTAGTAGTGACCTGCGCAGACAAATATGCCAGTGTGCCAAACACAGGTCCTCAAAACAAGAGTTTTAAGGGGTGTGGGCAGTGGTATTACGGTGAAGTGTCGAAATATGGGGTCTCTATATATAACCCCATGCTTTATATAAAAATACACCAAGGTCGGAAACGCACTTTGGGTGAAACGAGAAATAAACGGTTTACCTCAAACATAATACATCGACATATTCTGCAATTGTCACTCTATATATTCCCGTCGTTAAATTAGTAAATTTGTGCAATTTTATACCTTTGCCGGGCGATTCAAAATCCAACCTGACTGTCCATTCAACCCGGCACAGCGACATGATCGCCCGCTTCTTTCTCAATTCTGATTGGTCAGCTGATCAGTGTGTGACCTCTCTTGCCGGAGGAGTGTCGTGACTGATCAATCAGAATTGAGAAAGAAGCGGGCGATCATCCCACTGTGCCGGGTTGAATGGACAGTTTGTTTGGAGGTAAATCGTTTGTTTCTCGGTTCACCCAAAGTGCGTTTCAGACCTTGGTGTATTTTTATATAAAACATGGGGTTATATATAGAGACCCTATATTTCGACACTTCACGGTATCTTGTTTATAGGGCCTGTGGTGCCAAACGTGTGAGGTTACAACGCAGATTACGTAACTCTTTGCATGTGCATTAGCCACGTGACGGTAACTATTGAGCGCATGTGCAACGACACATAGAAAGGCAGCGATTAGAGCAAAAGCACGAAGTTTCAATGAGGTTATGCGTGTATGATAGGGAAATAAAGAGACACATTTGTAAATAATTCAATTTCCGAAATTGAGCTAGCCTAAACTATCTAACATACACTGAAACAATAGAATCTTAGAATCCGTGATAAGATCACACATAGCTGACATGGGTATTATCATAAATAACAGAGAACAGACAAGCCATATATAAATACATTTATAATATACATAGATATAGGAAAGTTTATATACACGAGATGATAAAGCACGTCGGAATGTGAAAATATTAAAATATTGTTTAAAACTAATCAGAGATACTAAAAAGATGCTACGACGATCGAAATTGTTTAACCGAAGTTAAAAAGCTTAAGTGCAGGCACGGCGGAACAGGGGGGGAATGGTCCCCCAATATTTTCAGCAAACAAAAAACAAACAAAAAACGATAAAGCGAAAAACCTATATCTGTATTGAATGCAGATTTTACTTTTCAACAAGCATGAGGGGCATCCTTGCTCATTCCATAACCCCAATTAAGTCATGGTTCGTCTGTGAAATCCAAACTATGACAGATAGCTTGTATACTACAACGAATATCAGCTACTCCAACAGGAAGTATTTGTGAGCTTATGATCTTTCCGAACATGCCCATATTTGAACGAATTAAGTGCCATCTGGTTGCTTTTGAAGTCAGATGTTTATAGGCTATCCGAGATTTTTTTAAATTTAAGATACGCCCTCATGTTGTGTCCTCTCGGACTTCAAAGAGTTTGTCCTTCAGCTTCTTCTCTACTTAGGGAGCTTCTTGAAATAAGAACAGGAGTTCCTTGATAGGAATGGCATATGGCGGTTAGGCAAATCGGACACACCCTGCCCAGTGTGGTGTTTTGGTCTGGATGGATTAGAGTTCCAATTGGAATTGCCATTCCTCTTGTTATGGCATAGCCATCCTTTGTCTCCCCAGTTCCAAAAAGTATGCCATGGCGTTCCTAGAAGTTCCAACTCGGCGCAGCATGCCTCTCTGTTTGGAATGCCTTATGTCAGTTCCTAGCATGCCCCATTTTCAAGAAGCTTCCTTAAACTGAGCTTTAATCTAATTAAACGGAGATTCTACGAAGGTAATGTATTGCCCCGAAACACCCTCCATTCATTGGTTGATACTTTAAACGGACGGTTCCAGTAATAACTGTATAGCCCTAATCTGCCTACAAGGCCTGGTATGGAGATAGGAGTACCGGTATGCAGAACTGTATCATGAAGGAT